>MDKI01288634.1:0-27636 GCA_005239505.1 Nicotiana paniculata | reverse complement strand
CTTCTCAGTCTTTGGGTCATCTTATGATGATTGTTTGAAAAATCTGAGCATGGTGTTGGCCAGTTGTGAAGAAACAAATCTAGTGTTAAATTGGGAGAAGTGTCACTTTATGGTGTAGGAAGGCATCGTTATGGGTCAAAGAGTATCTAAAAGTGGCATCGAAGTTGATAAGGCAAAGTGGAAGCAGTTGAAAAACTACCTTCACCAATTTCAGTGAAGGGCATCCAGAGTTTCTTGGGACACGCAGGATTTTATAGGCACTTTATTAAAGATTTTTCTAAAATTGCTACTCCATTGTGCAGGTTGCTGGAAAAAGATGTCAAGTTCAATTTTGATGCACCCTGCCTGAAGGCATTTGAGGAGCTCAAGATGAAATTGGTAGTTGCCCCCATAATTGTTGCACCTGATTGGTCAGTACCATTTGAACTTATGTGTGATGAAAGTGACCATGCAATTAGGGCAGTGCTAGGCCAAAGGAAAGACAAGGTGTTTTATTCCATCTACTATGCGAGTAAGAGCCTCGATGATGCACAACAGAATTACACCACCACTGAAAAGGAGCTGTTAGCTGCGGTGTGGGCCTTTGAAAAATTCTGGGCATACTTGGTGGGCATGAAAGTTATTGTCAACACAGATCACACAACAGTCAGGTATTTATTTATAAAGAAATAATCTAAAGCTAGATTGATGCGCTGGGTTTTATTGTTGCAGGAATTTGATGTGGAGATAAGAGACCGAAAGGGCACTGATAACCAAGTAGCTGAACATCTATCAAGGCTGGAAAATCATGATCATGTTGAGGAGGGTGGAAACCCAAGACCCTCTTCCGTGGTATGCCGATTATGTGAATTATCTGGAGAGTGGGGTACTTCCTCCGGAAATAGAATCTGAAGCAAGGAAGAGGTTCTTACGTGATGCTAAATTTTACTACTAGGATGAGCCCTACCTGTACAAAGAATGTGGTGATCAGTTAATGAGGAAATGTATTCCTGATATAGAAGTGGAACTGGTGTTGTATGATTGTCATGCATCACCATATGAAGTCCATCATGGTGGCGATCGAACAACAACAAAAGTGCTACAATCTGGTTTCTTTTGGCCAATGCTATTCAAAGATGCCCACGCATTTGTTAAAAAGTGTGACCAGTGCCAGAGAACAGGAACGATAACAAGGAAGCACGAGATGCCTTTGAATAATATCTTGGAGGTAGAGATGTTTGATGTATGAGGGATAGACATTATCGGTCCATTCCCATCATCCAGGGGAAATAAATACATTTTGCTAGCAGTTGACTACGTGTTGAAATGGGTGGAGGAAATTGCATTGCCGACGAATGATGCCATGGTTGTTGCTGCATTTGTGAAGAAGAATATATTCTCCAGATTTGGTACTCCACATGCCGTGATTAGTGATGAAGGAACCCATTTTTGCAATCAGTTGTTGAATAACCTTTTAGATAAATATGGGGTCCGTCATCGAGTTGCAACAACATATCACCCTCAAATAAGTGGACAAGCAGAGGTATCCAATAGAGAAATCAAGAAAATACTAGAGAAAACGGTGAGTGTGAACAGGAAAGATTAGGTTGCGAAGTTAGATGATGCCTTATGGGCATACAAAACAGCGTACGAAACACCAATTGGGGCATCACCGTACAAACTGGTCTATGGGAAGGCATGTCACTTGCCTGTAGAGTTTGAACACAAGGCGTATTGGGCCATCAAGAAGCTAAACATGAACCTTGAAGCCGCGGGTGAGAAAAGATTGCTGCATTTGGATGAATTGGATGAGTTCAGGTTGCACTTATACGAAAATGCCAAAATTTACAAAGAAAAGACTAAGAGATGGCATGAAAAACATATAAATCCGCGTCATTTTGAGCCAGTCCAACAGGTATTATTATTCAATTCTAGGCTTAGACTGTTTCCTGGAAAGCTGAAATCGAGATGGTCAGGCCCATTTGAGATAGTGAGAGTCACCCCATATGGTGCACTTGAGTTGCGAGCTATACATGGTGAAAGAAAATTTGTAGTGAATGGACATAGAGTCAAACACTATTGGGGTGGTACCATAAATTGTGAGAAGACCAAAGTCATGCTCGCTGACGAGTGAGGCGAGATTCTGCGTCGTGCCGCGACGTTAAATCAGGCGCTTCATAGTGGGCAACCTATTGACTTGTTGTAATCGTCGTTCCACGACATTAACTAAGGCTCTTATTGGGAGGAAACCTAATGCTTAGTTAAATCTTAGCATAGCTAGAATTAGTTCGTGTAATTATAGGCACTAACGAGCTTGCGAGTGCATTCGGGGTGAAATTAGCAGTGTGCTAGCATGACGGAAAGTGAGGCTAAATCCAAGGGGCACTGGGCGGTAAGCCCCTAACGCCTGGCTAACGCCAGGGGCAATGGGCGATAAGCCCCTAACGCTTGGCTAACGCCAGGTTGGTCTGGGCTTTTCAGCTCTAACGCCTGGCTAATGCCAGGGTGCCCGGGAATTATGACTAAAACGCACACCAAACGCCAGGTATGTTCCCTCTTCTTATTTTTACATCTCCCAACTCTCTCTCAAGAAAGGGTTTACTCCCAAGAACACTACCAACACCGATTTTCTCGCACACTCACACCAAAACACATAGATTAACACACACATCTTCACCCACACAACACCCACAACACACACAAATCTACACAATTTTGATTTCGTGGTGCACTTCATCCGACAAACACACATCAAGCGTTGAGGTATGATTCTATCCCTACCCTTTGTTACTTCGAATTGGGTGTTACAATTATGAAAGGTGTATCCTTGATTCATGGTGATTCTTTATGGGTTTATGCAGTTCATGGTCATATTGTATTATATCGTGAATCCCATTCCCCGAAACCCTTTAGGAATGGGCTGAAATTGTGAAGCTAAGTGGTATTATGAAACCCCAACCAGATTTGGGTACATGAGGCAGTCCCTCAAGTCCATAAGAGCTCCCATGGCAATTGTGCTAGCCAAGTTCTCGATGTAATGCCTCAATAGCAATACATATCCCATTTGGAGCCCGAGTCTCCGGAAAACAAACCACTAGTGTCATGCATCGTGAACTCCATTAAATTTTAAGTGTGAAGAGGCTCACGAGAAGTCGTATGTGTCAATTATTCGTAAACGCACCAAAGTGAAGTCTGAGTAACCTTGGAAAATTGCAAAAGCTTATAGTACACACGTTGTGACACCCACTAACTACTGATCATTTGTGCAAGTAAAACGATGCTACACAGAAGAGCCACGCAAAGGAAAGGCCACGTCTTCGGCCCCAGCGAAAAGCAAAGCAAAACCCCCACCACCTCAGAAGAAAAGAAAAGTGGGAGATGCTACTTCCAGTATGACTGGTGGGGAAGCAGTAGCTGCTGTTGCTGCTATGAGACAGCAGCCCGTTGGTCAACGGAAATATGGTATCAACAGCATACCAGTACAATCCAGGAAATGGTATGCACGCTGCAAGCCCAAGCATGTTCACCCTGAAGGGGTCATTAAGGAAGGGAGTCTGAGAACAAAATTCCCGGGATTTGGAGGAGCATCCATGAGTTGGGTTTAGGATATGTGTTCAGGTACAATGGTCACATCAACCTTAACTTAGTCCGGGAATTCTATGCAGGGTTTGACCCTAAGGACAAGGACGGATTGGTGCCAATTCGTGGGCACTTGGTGGATTTTTCAGCCAAGGCCATATGCGATTTTCTAGGTGCACCAAATATTCTGGTGGAGCCTCTAGAGCAATTAATCCTCCATCCCAAATATAGAGAGGTGAGGCACACACTTTGTGGGGTTGAGTCCAGGGCTTCTTGGATTCAGGATAGAGCCACAAATCGCCATAAAAGATTTCCCAAGAAGAAAATGAAGGCTGAAACCCAGGTGTGGCTTAAAGTGATTAATGAACGGATACTACCATGCAATCATGACACCTTAATCAGCCGAAAGAGGATTTGTGTGCTCTACTTCCTCATGACGAGGCAGAGAGTGAATGTGGGCCATCTGATGCGCGATCAAATGGGGTTGGTGCGTTCCAGCAATAGAATTGATCGAATACCATTCCCAAATTTCCTGACTCAGTTCCTGCTAAATGAGAATGTAGCGGTTGATCCCAACTTTGACCATACCATTGATCAACTCGCACGAGATACTGATATCACTGGCTTAATACTGAAAGAAGAGTCTTCACTGACAACTGCAGAGCGCAATGTGTGGGATGATAGCTTCATGGCCCATCTTTATGGGATGATGGATTTGCAGTTGCGAATAGGAGGTCGGCCAGGGTCAGTTGAAGACAGAGATGAGTTGGATCAAAGATACCCGCTCAATGCTCACGCTCAGCAGATGATTGGAGCAGGTGAGGGATACAGGCTCCCAGATGATGAGGATATCAACACACCTGATGACTCTGATGCAGAGCCGATGCGCTCAGATGAGGAAGATGATGGAGAAGATGAGCATGAGGAGGAATGGAGAGCTTCAGATGATGAGGACGCTGAATGATCAGGGAGTTTCTTGTACCTTTCTTCTATTACTTGTTTTGTCTATATATGATGCACTGAGGACAGTGCATGAATTAAGTGTGGGGTGTTATACATACGTATTGTGGAATTGTTGTACCATATGTGGTTTCGTGTTGTAGTTTTGTATTCATGATAGTAAATGATTTTTCTTTTAATTTTTGTAGTTGTTTTTTGTTTTTTTTATATATAAATATGTGGACTTTTCCCGACGATGGATCTCCTAGACAGTTCTCTTGAGGGAAGTAAGTCTAAAGAAAATACCAAAAAAGATTTTTGTTTTAGGTAGTGTAGTAATTCCCCCTTGGTTTTTCTTTAGACCACAGTTTGTTTCCAAAGGTGTAACTTGAACCGGGTACTTTAAATTATTTTTGTTTTTTTTGAGTAGTTAAGAAGAAACTGAGTTACTCTAAAATACCCTATGACATGTTTGATGCCGGCATATTAGTTTATGACATACATTCTGCTTTCCCTTATATTTGGTTTGACATGTGATGCCTGAGAAAAATAAATAGCCTAATTTGTGACGCCTTAGCTCAGTTGTTTGACTTGTATGCTACATAGTGTAATAGTGCTTAATTCTCTTAAATTTGTGTGCTTTCTTGACTTGAGAGTTGATAAAACCGTTGCAATTGAGTCATGTGCAATGTGTGAGTGAGATTTAGTGATTTTCTATGCTACCTGTGTAGTCTAGAACTTGCCCCGTGTGTTAATCGAAGCGTAATTGTAGGTTATGCTAGTCTAGGGGATGACATAGGCATTTTCTTGCTTGATCAAGGATGTGCTTGTCACATAAGAATTACATTTTCGTTGCTAGCCCCTTTGAGCCATTTGACCTTTTCTTTGGTACCCACATTACAAGCCGTACCCCTATGTTCTTAAATTGAGATTTTTGCACCTTTTCCTCCTAAGGCACTTAGTCGCTAAAAGAAGTAAGGTGAGATATTGAGGATTAACGTTTGAGTGAAGCCATGGAAAGGCCTGTTAGTGCACTAAAAATTGTATTCAAGAGTCACTAGTCATTGAATCTTCATGTATGGAGTGTGTGTAGGAAAGAAGGAAAAAAATTATAGTAAAAGTATGTACAAAAAACACACACCTCCAATTTTTATTAATTTGTGCTAGTGAAAATATAGAAGTGCTTAATTGAAAAAAGGCTATGTTGAATATGAATTGTGGCAAGTGAATTGGTTGAGAAGAATATGTGTTGATTTGTGAAGTTAGTGTATTAAAGTGCTTAGGAGGGTTAGTCACTATTCCTAAATATATCCTACCTGTCCCTTAGCCTACATTACAACCTTAAAAGTCCTAATTGATCCTAGATTTGGCTAACTTGAATTAGTGGAGATCTACACTACGGGTAAGCTTATGGTACGACCACAGGATGCATATGAATTCTTTTTGATAGAGTGAATTTGTTCAATTGTGTGATGTCCCTAAATTATGTTCAAAACCATATTTGAATGTGTGGACTAGATATATTCACTCTTTTGTTGTTGGTGAGGGCACATGATCTCATGAACAATTGGTAATGTTAACTTTCTTGTTGGGTAGGTGCGTGAATTGAGAGAGCTTAGTAGTTGCAAGTTGACTCTTTAGGTTGGGTGGTTGCAATTAGGTTGTTGGTATGATTGATTAAATTGTTATACTTGGGCATGTTTAAAGAAGGGAAAAAGCGTGAAATTTTGTATGTTCATACTTGATTGCCGGTATCGATCATAGTTAAGGGGTAATGTGTGTGATTGAAAAGTAAAATACTCCCCGTGAGTGAAATGTGTACGTGTTGAAGGATGTTGCTCGAGGACGAGCAAGAGTCTAAGTGTGGGGTGTTGATGCGTGGCTAGAAACCATAGTTTTAAGCATCATGTACCTTAAACTTTATGTGCTTTTGTGATAAAAATACACGTCATATGTGCATAATGGAGTCTATTTCATGTGTAGGTGAATTGGAGATGGAAGCCGAGCTAAATGGGTGCATAAATATAAAAAATACGCTCAAGAGTCGAAAAGGAGTGACCCGGGCCATAGCCGGGCGTTTTGGCCCTAAAGCCTGGCATGACCAGGCGTTAGCTGGGCGTTAGAGCCCAAACGCTAGGCCTGCCCAGGCTATAGCTGGGTGTTTGGGGCTTAACGCCTGGGGTCCCTGGTCCGGTCAATTCCGAGTTTTGAAGGTTTTAAGTGTTTCGCGGTTTGAATAGAAGTCTCCTGCACGTTTAGGGTTTATCCCAAACATATAAATAGACCAAAAAACACAACTTGGAGGGGAGGATGCCATTTTTGGTGAGAAGATACACACATGATCATTGAGGAAGCAAAGGATTATCAGTTTTCTTCATCTTATTCTAGTATTTTCCATTTATGCAAAACTTATGCAATTGTTTGATTCTAGTATAAGTGGCTAAACACCCATTGTTCTAGGGTTGTGGTTTAGACATGAATATTTTTATTCGAATTTAACTTAAACTTGATTATAGTTCGCTCAATATATGGTTGTTTCTTCAATTCTGCGTTTAATTGCTTAATTGTTTGGCCAGCAATTAGGTTCTATATACTATCTATGTTATGCTTAGGAAAGCCGTATATAGATTAGAGAAGAATTGAAGAGAGCACGATCTTAACACTTCAGGGGAGTGGATTTGTGGTTAGGATAAGAATATACCTAGTCACCGTGTTTAATTAAACATCGAATCTTAGTGCGCTCTAATAGATTAATTTCATAGGAATATAGGCGTTAATCTATTGAGAATAGGCGAGTATTACTTCGGGAGAAGGCTACGAGAGAAATTATCGATTAATTAGCAACCATGAGTGAATTATATAAAAGGGAGAGTTAATTAGAATGCAATACGAGTGGTGAATTGATCACAACCCTGGAATACTTGTCTCTACTGAATACACAACAATATTCTTGTCACTTGATAATTAGTTAGTTCATAGAATCGTAGTATAAATTAGTTACATTCGTGGATTTTGTTTTGAGCTTGATTAAATAACTATTAGAGTGATTTAACAAGTAGTTTACGCAAGTCCCTGTGGGTTCGACATTCGATTTAACATTATATTACTTGCTACGACCACGTATACTTGTGTGTGCGTTTGGGACCAACAATAATCTCATTTCTAAACTTACATCAATTGAGTTACGATGTACTCTCACGTATGAAAACATGGGGTGTAACATTTGTAGGCTTTGAATAGGTACAATTTCATCCCTTTCTCATTTTTATCGCATTCCTCTTAACCACTCCATAGTTACTAGAACCACTTAATTCTGACTTAATATCATGTTACTCCATATTCCCCCCTTTAAGCGAGTCCTAAGAATTAGAGCTACTACAATCTACCTATAGATGTTTTACCTCTTCATTTTGGCATCTTTTCACATCATCGATGACCCTTACTCGCCTTGGGTAATCCTTCTGTACTAAGGATAAGAAATTCCTTGCTTGCGAGGGTGAAAATTACTATAACTGGCACATACAGTCTCTTAAGCTTAATTTTGCTCACATGCTTTCTTTAGGGAAGCATCTTCCTGAATGATCACTCTCTGAATTTCTCATGAATCTTCTTCTGTTGTCCATTATGTTATCGCCAGAACAAAATCAGAATTCTCATGATGTCGACCACTATCAAGTCACTCATCCCCTAATTCATGTTTAGTTTATTCTTGCCTTAAGGCTCCTTATCAAGAGGCTTACACATCTTAGTACACACATGATCTACTGAAGACCTTACATTTACTCATCATAAATATCATGAAAAATCGAGTTCCTCTGACTCAACTCTTCCATAGCCACATTTAATCTCTTACCAACTGTAGGTATCGTCTTGTTACAGATGAAATAGAAGCTACAATTTTGAATTCTTATAAGTGAGCTCTTCCACACGATCTAGAGTAAGAAGAAAGAGTGACAATCCTATATGCCCTGTAGCCTCCTGCTTATAAGTGTGGTGCACTACACACCCATAAACAAGACTCTACTGCACACTGCTTGTAGACTCCCTAGGACAAAACTCCTCTGATATAATTTTTTCACGCCCGAGCCTGGGGGAGGGAGGAGGGGGGGGGGAAAGAGAGACCGGGACCCGGTGCGTCACATGTTCTTGCGTGCCAACTTGGGACTAAGGGATTCTGAATATATAATGTCATACCTTGGCCGTAGGCCACATTGAAAGACAATTTGCGAACGCTGACTAAACATAAACATAAAGCTGGGCCGACAAGGCCTTCATAACTACTTCAGCTGATAATCCAAAAAATATACATACAAGGCTTACAAGCCCAACATACTGCACTAACTGACAGGATATGTCTACAAGCCTCTACTGATGTATGTACTGTGATCGGAATAGAGCCCCAACCTACCCATAATATATATATACATATATACACAAGATGTTCATAAAACTCTAGACCCACAAACTCCGAAGGACATGGAGCTAAGCAATAAAGATAAACTCTAGCAACACCTACTGAGGAGGTCTACCCGTCTGTCCGTCTGATCCTGCACGCATGAGATGCAGCGTCCGACGTCAATATGAAATAATGTACTGAGTATGTAAGGCAATAGAATAACTGAAAGTTGAAACTGAATTGATAATATAATAACTGAAAGTAACTGGGAGTCAGAGATAATCTGAAGATATGCTTACTTGCTGATACTGACTCAACTCTCTCAAAATAGTAAGTAAAATAGATGCCCGTCCCTGTAAGGCTAGGTATATATAACTGATCTGCCGTAATAGGCTCACTCATAGGCGCTCGGTCATACTAGGCTCTGTATCTCGTCCATTCTGAGCTAGCTCATAGGCGCTCGGCCACAGTACGCTCGGTATATAACTTACCATCTGATGAGAGGTTGCCCAATAGGGGCCTTTCCATCATTTATAGCTCGATGGTGGTGAAAATATTATAATATTGTATATATATATAGACTCTCTTCTCTCTTTACTGGAATAAGACAATACACAATGGAATATAAGGTCCCGATAAGGTAGAATATTGTAACTTATGAGACTAGGAAAATGTATATAAATTCAAGAATATGAATTTCTCTTTATGCCTCGTATTCAAACTCATGTAGTTACGGGATCATGCCAAAATGAAGGAAGGATTTAGCCTTAACATACCTAAACCGATTCTCTTGACAATTCCTCTAACACACGTTAATTGTGACAAAACATGTAACGGCGAATCGAAGTAGAGGAAAATCAGTATGATATTCTTGAGAAATATTGCACCGTGCTCCCTTCGTATTTGTAATTCACGTTGCAATAGCATTCAAAAGGGTCGCATGAATTCATTTTGGAGAATTTTATCCGTAATCTCCAGCAAGCATTTCCATTCCTTTAATGATGTGGGGGTGTTATTTTGCTTAATTTTAAAAAGTCTTATGCCTTACTGATAAAGAGATCATGAAAACGTAATTCATTAAGGCATTATATCTTCATGCCATATCCAACAATCCTTACGTGTAAACAATGTATCATATGTCTTATGACTCATTTTGCATATTTTGCCACTTTGGCTTAGCTTATGCCATGTGGCAGCCTAAAAAAGATCCTTATCCACTTAATTCCATAATTATCCCCACAATTAATCAATTATTTATATAATTAAGAATTATCTCAAATTATTTAAAATACTACTCACTTTTAACACACTTTATACATCCTGCTATCATGGTCATGTGGTACCTTGTATGGCACTAGTCAATAAATACCAGGTATTATAGCTCGGACCGTATTTTATCCCAAAATGTCAAACTTTGATGAAATTAATTTTCTTACCATGTCACCTTCACGAATTTATTCATCACTTTGTTGAAGTAGCGTAATGCTTATGATTTCCAAATAATCTCATTCCCGAACTTACATCAATTAACTTACGATGAAACTTTAACGTATGAAAATGTGGGATGTAACATCTCATTTTCGAGCTTATATCAATTTAATTATGGCATATCTTCCATGTACGAGAACATGGGGTTTTACACTTTATCCAATACGTTTAAGTCCAGTTCCAATCTGGATATAAAAGTCAAGTTCAATCGTTGAAAGTGAGATCTCTTTTAGTCCGGTCTTCTTTTCTCTTTTGAGTCAGGTTCTTAAGACCGGAAATCGGGTTTTGGAATATCTCTCTTGCAGCCTATGTTGTAAGTTAGTTATTTAGAGATCGAAAATGGACCTGAGAGAGACTAGACTTCTAGTAAGAGTGGGTGCGCCTTAAGTTGAGGAATTTTTTCTTGATTTATTTCATTATTGGAAATGTATTGTCCTCTCCTAAAGAAAGATTAGTTCATGCACAACTCAGACAAAGAAGCCAAGAGGAACCCGGTTCCTGATAAGTGCTTCAAGAGAAAGAATGTCGCTGGCAATGTTGTGAAGCAAGCTCTTGCTGCATGGGGAGACTCCTCCAGCGAGTTCGAAGAAGAACCTTGTACCAAAGTTTCTTACATCATTCGAAGTGAAGTCACAAAGAAAGGTGGCACAATAAAAAAGGGTTATGTGACACCAAGTCTTACATAGTGGGTCCCACACCACCAAGACTTAGAAACTCTTTAGTTCACACAAAATGTGTTAGAAACGAGAGTCACAACAAAATGGAGATGCTAACATAAAAATCTCCAAGACATGTGTTAGTAACGCGATTCACACAAAATGTGTTAGCAACGATATTCACAAAAAAATGGAGATGCGTAATAGCAATGAGATTTGCAATTCTAAGAGGGCACGGTGAAAAAATTTTCAAGAATATCATATGAATTTTTCCCTACTTCGATCTACCGTTACATGTTTTATCACAAAAGACGTGTGTTAGAGGGATTGTCAAGAGAATCGACTCAGGTATGTTAAGGCTAAACCTTTATTTCATTTTGGCATGATCTCGTAACTATATTTGTTTAATAACGAGGCATAAAGAGAAGTTCATACTCCCGAATTTATGTACATTATTCCAGTCTTATAAGTTACAGTATTCTCCCTTATCGGGACTTTATATTCAATTAAGTATTGTCTTCTTCCAGTCAAGAGAGAAAAGGGTATATATATATATATATATATATACATTATTAAAGTATTTTCACCACCATCGAGCTATAGTTGGTGGGAAGGCCCCTCTTGGGCAACATCTGATCAGATGGTAAGTTATATACCGAGCCTACTGTGGTCGAGCGCCTATGAGCGATCCTAGCATCTACAAAGCCTAGTATGGCCGAGCGCCTATGAGCGAGCCTACTACGGCAGAGCAGTTACACGTTCGGAGCCTTATAGGGCCGGACATATAGTTTATTTACTATATTGAGAGATTTGAGTCAGTATCAGCAGGTAAGTATATCTCCAGATCATCTTTGACTCCCAGTTGCTTTCAGTTATTATATTATCAGTTCAGTTTCAGCTTTTAGTTATTTTATTGCCTTGCATACTCGATATTACATGTGGTTGTGGAAGAGTTGAGTTAGAGGAACTCGATTTTGTGTCGTGCTTATGATGAATAAATGTGAGGTCTTCAGCAGAACATATGTGTACTAAGATGTGTAAGCTTCTTTATAAGGAGCCTTAAGGCAAGAACATCTATCCATCCATATGATAAAAAGAAACGAGAGAATCAGAAGGTACAAGTTTCAACAAGTAAATGAAGCAAGATGAAGAGTGGTACAAGGTACCCAATTAGTGAAGATGATAATTATATACTATTCAGGAAGAGAAAGATAAGGATTTTGAGTTACCTTCAATAGTAGCAGAGGTATGTACAATCGGCCACACCCATCTCAGTTATGCCTTATGGAAACTAACAGATATGGTTTAAGAGGAGGATGGGATATCAGGATCCAGATGGGGTTAAAGTAACCCAAAATGTTGTATGGATTGTTAGCGTTAGCTGAAATTCTGAAGGATATTGCGAATGAGCTAATAGATCTCCTTGTGAGACAGCCAGATGGTGCACTTTAAAATAGTACAGCTAGATATGAGTACTACAAAGTCAGGCACTTAAATCCTAGAAGGGGTAAATATTACCTTAGTGTGGCTCCCGTCCCTAGTAGGGAAAGAATGTTAAGCAACCCGAAGAGCAAGTGGATGGGGCAAAGGGTGGGCTAAAAGCAAAAGAATGCCTTGTTGAGGTTTTCAGAATAAAGTGAAGACAGAAATGTTAGCGGGAAATAAGAAGAGAGTTAATGAAGAATTATGAGTAAGATGTGATACATGGATGACAACGGTATATCAAAATATGACAGTATTACAGAGTCTATATTCAAGTGAAGGAAAAGACGAGAGGTGACATGCCTTGAGACAACACAGAGTATAGTCCATAAATTCATATCCTCATTTCGAGAAATAAGTTCATGACTCCAATGCAACTACCAAAAGGAAAAGTTAGAACCCAGAGTAACAAAAATCAGTATGGACTGGTGAACAAGATAAACTAAACATGAATTGGGGACTGAGTGATTTGATAATGATCGACATCTTGAGAATCTCATATTTCGTTCCGACGATAATAGAATTGACAACAATAGAAGATTCATGAGAAATTCGGAGAATGGTCATTCAGGAAAACTCTTCCCTAAAGCAAGCAATGTGAGCAAATTTAAGCTTAAGGGACTGTATTTGCCAGTTACGCTAAGTGTCACCATCGCGAGTAAGGTAATTGCGTTATCCTTGGTACAAAGATTATCGCAAGGCAAGTAAGGGTCATCGATAATGTTAAAAGACGCCAAAGATGAAGAGGTAAAACATCTATAGGTAGATCGTCGTAGCTCTAACTCTTAGTACTCCCCTAAAGGGGGGAATATGGAGTGATGCTGCATTAAGTCGGAATTAAGTGGTTCTAGTAATTATGGAATGGTAAAGGAAGAATGCAATAAAAATGAGAAAGGAATGAGACTGCACTTATCCAAATCCTACAGATATGCTAGGATCCAGAACATTATGCATACACGACGTCAAAGAGAGGAAGTAAGTGTTCCTGCCTGACATGTTATTGATAGATAAGGAGCCGGTGCGGGATGTAAGTTAAGATAAAGAAACGACACAAGAAATATTACACGAAATATTTATTTGAGAATGGGCTAACGAGTAGTTAGTAGTTGATTTAGGACGGGCCTAGTTATGGCTAGACAAGAGGATAAAGATAAATCAACAGATCCTGCAAAAAAAACATAGTAAAACCCCATACAATAAATTTAGCCTCGCAGTTATGACATTGTGATCCTTGAGAAATATTCAGATAGGGGTTGGGGTAGTTAAAAGTACCGTATGAGTGTTATGGAAGTAAAGAAGAGTGCCACTGGGAAGACAGTCAAAATACCAGTTCAGAAGCAACCCTACAAGCACAAGGGCGTGGAGGTAAGTAAATACAGATAATTATAGGCGAGGAAGGACATCAAAGATTCCATCGGGACTATGATGTAAGAACTCACAACTTTACAAGAGTCAGGTGGTCTTCCTAAGTACTACAATGAAAGACTAGACGAGGAAATAGGGAAGAAGGCTTCAACTTGAGCACAGTGACCTAAAGAGGAAATGGTCTTGTAACAACAGTCTCGCTACAACATTGTAAGCACTATATAAGAAAGTGACACCTACTGTGGCTAATGAACGGGAAGAAAAATCAGAAGTAGGATTCGAGATAGTATGAGTTGCATGAAAATTTCTACATGCGGGGGAACTAAGATAAGCTAACTATGCATGCAACAAGGGGGAAGAAAGACCAGGAAAAGTAATAATTTACGTTTAAAGAAAGCAGAAAAGGAACGAAAGGAAGTATTCGATCTATGATCCAGAGTTAGTTACGTTATGAACGCACTTAAGATTTCAGACTACTATCCATGCAACATATATGTTGACAATCATACAGTCGTAGAAGATTCCGGTATAAGTTAAGAGAATGAATTGGGTCCTAGTCATAGACAAAGGATTGAATTGTTAGAAGATTGTATCATGGATAGTTAAACTAATACCAGGAGCTGCAGATTAGAAGATAGCTTAAGCCTACATAAAGGTTGATCAGAGGGAAGAGGAAACTAAAGAGTCACATCAACTACGTAAGTCAGGAGTTTCATTATTGGACCCTGAAAATTATTGACATCATGATTGGGAACATTGCAGAACCACTCTTAATATCAGAGGTACAAGAGAGATAGTACAGTAGCCATATTCTATAACGACTCTACTTAAAGACAGTTAAAAAGGTAATAGCCTCATAGGAAGTCAGTATGAAGCTCCCACCAGATTGTGTATGCACCAGAGGTGCAAGTATTATAATAGAGCTTCAAGTCGTGTAAGTGAACTACAACTATGTGGAAGGGAGCTCATGAAAGAGATAGAAGAGGCGATGCGAGATTTTAAGGTAAGTAAGATAAATGTGAACAACATACGAGATACTCTGGAGAAGAAGGTTGTGAATAATCTATACTTCAGATAGACGGCAAGAAGCATTGGGATTCAGTATCCAGGAATGATAGCGGTGTCATTAGTGGCATACCTCCCAGCCTATGGTTTCTAGGTATCGAGAGATCTAGTTAAAAGAGTAAATAAGAGTTTGAGACGATGTGATGTCTCGTTGATGTTCCATAAAACATAAGGAAATCTATGGTGCAAGCAAGTTGAAGGAAGGTTGCGAAAGTATAAATGAATTTGTATAGGTTGCAAGCTAAGGTATGGTAAAACGACAGGGTTTTAGGAAGACATGAGTGAGGTTAAGAAATGGAAAGTGAGAAGGTGCCAAAAATGGATAAGTCCTCAGGATTAAGCCCATGAAAACAAGAAGAGTTGATTGTTTCTCTAAGTTATACAAAGCTCAGTATAGTCTGAATGAACTCAACGAAGTTTAAGACTAGTAGTATTTAGAAGAGATGGATGACGTTGGGCCTTCGATTGAGTAATGATTTGAAGAAACAAAAAAGGGATTTCATGAATTGCACTGGATTAAAATACCCATGTAAGGTGAATTACATTGGGATGTTATGAAATAAGGTTATGGAAGTATGGTATCACCCCAGGTGGATCGGTCTAATCATTTCAGATGTTTCCTGATGAGACGTGAGCCCTAGCGGCAGTGTTACATAAAAGGTCAAGTTATCAAGAGTAGATTATATATCAATATTAAGGTGAATCAACAATGGATGGATAAGAGTTACAAAGTATGAGATGAGGGTAGTCCGTCATTCTTAAGATGAACAGTAATGAGGAAGCATTAAAGGACTTAGACTTATACATATAGGATAAGCAACGAGAGTAACCTGGAGTTCGGTAGCAGGCCTCACTAATGATAAATCAAAATAAGAGTTATGGTATAGAATGACCTATGAAGATACACTAAAGTCATATGGATAAATAACCGGGTCCATGAAGTAAGATATAGCAAGTTCGACAAAATACCGAGCAAATAACTTCAGTATACTTATAGATGCCCAGAGGGGCATCTCATCGAGCTATGGATATTTATATGTTTACAAAGTGAGGCCTAGAGATTGGTTAAAACTTGGAGGAAAAAGGAGAAAAGAGTCGCATAGGCACATATAAAAGGTCAGAGTTATACAGGCTGCATGATAGAAGGTAGCAACAGTTACGAGATTGAGAGGATTCCGACCACAAGTCGCGGTGTGAGAAAGAGGCCTAAAGGGGGGAATGCTCTGGCCTTTGGAATTATTCACAGAACAGTTTTCTAGATGTCAAGGAGATTACTAAAGTATTTGGAAGACATAACTTATGAAAATAATAAGTGCATTAGTCAATATTTGAGGATGAATGTTCCAAAGAGGAGGGGGGATGATGTTACGCCCCGCAGTATTACGTCGATGTTATGCTCCGCAGTATTATAGTACGATGATGTTATACCCCGGAGCATTACATCGATGTTACGCTCCACATTATTATATTATGATGATGTTACGCCCCCACAGTATTATATTACGACGATGTTTCACCCTGTAGTATTGTACGTTGAATTTATCGTATGATAATTGACATCAGTTCAAGGACAAGATTATTTGGAGATTATAAGTATTTTGATATTTCAAACAAGTGATAAGTAAATTTGTGACGGTGAGAGGGTAAGCGAATCGAAGAAAATGAGTTTCGTAGAAGTTTAACAATTTGGAATAAAATATGGTCCGAGTTATGATACCCGGTATTTATGGGCTAGTACCATAAAAGGTACCACATGACCATGATGGTAAGGTTTATAAAATGTATTAAAGTGAATAGTATTTTATGTAATTTGAGATAATTCTTAATTATGTGGATATTTAGTTAATTATGGATTTTTGTGGAAGATTAACAATGTAATTAAGGAATTGTGGATAAAACTTAAAGCACCCTAATGTGGCAGCCCAAAGAGGCTTTGATAATGAGTCTTAACTCACAAAGAAATGGGGCATACTTAAAAGGGTTATGTGACACCAAGTCTTACAAGGTGGGGCCCACACCACCAAGACTTAGAATCTCTTTAATTCACACAAAATGTGTTAGCAACGAGATTCACAACAAAATGGAGATGCTTACATCAAAATCTCCAAGACATTTGTTAGCAAGGGGATTCAAGAAAATTGTGTTAGCAACGAGATTCACAACAAAAAGGAGATGTGTATTAGCAACGGGATTTGCAATTGCAAGAGGGCATGGTACAATCTTTCTAAAGAATATCATAAGGATTTTTCCCTACTTCAATCCATCCTTACGTGTTTTATCACAAAAGATGTGTGTTAGAGGGATTGCCAAGAGAATCGAGTAAGGTATGTTAAGGCTAAACCTTTCTTTCATTTTGGCATGATCTCGTAACTATATGTGTTTAATAACGAGGCATAAAGAGAAGTTCATACTCCCGAATTTATGTACATTATTCCAGTTTCATAAGTTACAGTATTCTCCCTTATCGCAACTTTATATTCAATTGAGTATTGTCTTCTTCTAGTCAAGAGAAAAAAGGGTCTATATATATACAGTATTACAGTATTTTCACCACCATCGAGCTATAATTGGTGGGCAAGCCCCTATTGGGAAACCTATGATCAGATGGTAAGTTATATACCGAGCCTAATGTGGCCGAGCGCCTATGAGCGAGCCCAGCATGGCCGAGATACAAAGCCTACTATGGCCGAGCACCTATGAACGAGCCTACTACATCAGAGAAGTTACATGTTCCGAGCCTTATAGGGCATGCCATCTATTTTATTTAGTATATTGAGAGAGTTGAGTCAGTATCAGCAGGTAAGTATATCTCCATATCATCTTTGACTCCCAGTTGCTTACAGTTATTATATTATCAATTCAATTTTAGCTTTTAGTTATTTTATTTCCTTGCATACTCGGTACATTATTTGTACTGATGTCCTTTTGTTGGGGACGTTGTATTCATGCCTGCAGGTATATCCAAGCAGTGTGACAAGACCTCACAGTAGACGAGGTTAGCATTCATCGAAGGATCGTTAATACTCCACCTCATTCGAAGTGCAGCCGAGTCTGAGTCATCGTGTCACAATTTTTCTACAGACTTATGGGTAGGCCGGTACCCTGTCCCATTTGATGTCAAATACTCTTAGAGGATTTGTAGACAGAGGTTTATTTTGTACAGTATGTCAGAGGCCTTGACGGCCCATATATATTCATGTCTTAAGAAAGATTGTTCATTGATACAGTTATTTCCCACTTATTGTTATATATTACGAGTTGTGGCCATGTTGGCCCAATTACCAATGATAGTACGATAAGAAAGATATGTTACATTGGTACTCGGTTGACTAAGGCACCGGGTGCCCGTCGTGGCCCATCGGTTTGTGTCGTGATATGATAGCTATAATACACTCCAATCAATAAAACAAGCATTAAGGTTTATATCCCATTAGGAAAACACCTAGGTGATGCTCATAAAAATTCTCTTAGTTTCATTTCTTAAATTTGCAATCTTAGATTAAAATAGACATAGAAACATTCCCAATTTGTGGAAGTGTAAATTGAGGTAGTTCAAACTCACATACTACAATATATACTCCTAACTCCTATATATAGCTCCCTATAGATATCGACCCCGACTCTAGTTGGGTACTATTATTGCAATCGACTATTTCATAACCTTGATTTGAGGTGTGAAATTGGACGAGATCAATTTTTGGTGCCATTGCCGGGGAGATTAAAATGATGTTAGCTATATATTTCGGTGTGTTTTTGGAATATTTTTTTTTCCTTCCTTGTTACTAACGTGTTAAGAAATTGTAGGTGCAATTTTGGCAAACAATGAGCTAAAAAATATAGCATTGGGGGATGTGGACATTGAGGATGACTAAATGGATGAGGTCCCTCTTGAACCTCAGGCCAATAGACGAGGCTGAGTGCCTCATGAAAATGTGCCCGCTCCACTACAGGCGGCTCCGCACCGGGTGTTTCCGAATGAAGGGTATTCAAGTGCTATTGTGCCTCCCCTATTAGGGAACGCAACTTTAAAATAACCAATGTGATGCTCACTTTTCTCGATCAACGAGGGTTCTTCACCGGTGCACCGAGTCAAAATGCATACAAACACTTGAAGGAGTTTGTAGATACATGTTGGGGGAGTAAACAAGCAAATGTCTCTGAGGATTCTTCGTGGCTAAGGCTTTTTTCCTTCTCTCTATGAGGGAAAGCTTTATATTGGTTGGAATGTTTGTCAAATCATTCCATTCATACTTGGGATGAATTAGCGGAGAAATATATTTCTAAGTACTTCTATCCCGGGCTCATGGCTATACTTCGGGATGAAATTGTAGCATTCAAGAAAGAGCCCAATGGTCCACTACACGAGATATGTGAAAGATATAGAACAATGGTAAAAGAGTGTCCCAACAACGATATGAAGGAGAACATGATTCGACAAACTTTCTATCGGGGATCAATACAACCAACTAATATGTAGTGGAGAACTTACCGGTGGGAAATTCATGACTACGGATACTTCGTCGGCGTGTGATATTTTGGGCCGATACTTCGTCGGCATGGAAATCTTGGGCTAATGTTTCAAAAGGTTATCTAAATGTGAATCTACTTCACAAAGAGTTGCATGAACATGGACAGTCTATAGCCGAGTCGACTACCACCATGAACAAATTGGCAAAGGCTAGGCAAGTCAATGTAATGAAGGGATTAAGTATGATGGTGAACAAATGGAGAACAATGGGTCCACAAGTGCAAAAAAGAGTAGACAATTTTGTGCAAGATGATAGTCGATTTGATCAAGATGACTTTTACAATGACCAAGAAGAAGAGTTCCAATATGTGAACAACTTTCAAGGGCAAAGAAACAAAATCCAAGGCCTTAGACAGCAACAACAGAGACCTCAAAACAATCAAGTTAATTAGAATTCTCACAACCAATGTCATTGGAGTGGTGGAAACAATCAAAACAATTGGATTAACAACAACAATCAAGGAAATTGGAGTGGAGGAAATAATCAATGGAATTGGCACAACAACAATAACCAAGGCAATTGGGGAGGCAACAATCAAGGAGATTGGAGTAACAATCAAGGAAACCGGGGGTCGAGTTTTCAAAGGCCCCCGATGTATCAACAAACCCAACAACCCACCTCTTTATTTTTCCCATGGTCTTAGTTCTTCCAACAATGAAATGGGCCGTATTGAGAACATGTTCAAGAAAATGATGGAGAAGAATTCCGATTTCGATGCCCTACTTGCTTCACACAACAAATTGATCCGCAACTTAGAAATTCAAATGGGGAAAATCTCTCAAGCATTAAATTCTCGTCCTAAGGGGGTACTACCAAGTGACACGGTGGTGAACCCAAAGGGTGAGAACAACACACGGCATGCCATGGCCGTTAATACAAGAAGTGGAAGAGGTGGGAATGCACCCACCTCAAGTCAAAGGGATCATGTTATTGGCATACCGGAACCGGTAGTGCAAAAGGCTACAGGCACAAGTATCTAAGCCCCCTCCTCCGTATCCTCAAAGGCTTGCCAAGAAAAATGGCGAGAATCAATTCTAAAATTTCATTGACATGATGAAGAGTCTATCAATAAATGTGCCATTAGTTGATGCCTTGGAAACAATTCCCGGTTATGAAAAGTTTATGAAGGATTTGGTGACAAAGAAGCGATCGACAATTTTGAAACTATCAAAGTCACTCATCAAGTGAGTGCAATTATGCATTCAATGGCTCCTATATTGGAAGATCACGGTGCTTTCACAATCCCTTGTTCCATTGGGAGTGCCGAGTTTTCTAAAGCTCTTTGTGATCTTGGGATAAGTATCAATTTGATGCCCTACTCAATTTCCAAGACTTTGGGAATAGGGTAACCAAGACCCACATCTATCCTACTATAAATGGTTGATCATGCAACGAAGAGACCATTGGGAGTGATTGAAAATGTATTGGTTCATGTTGATAAGTTCATTCTTTTGGCGAGTTTTTTTATTCTTGATTTTGAAGTGGACTATGAGGTGCCGATTATTCTTGGAAGACCTTTCCTTGCTACCGGGAAGGCTCTTGTTGATGTGGAAGCCAAGGAAATCACTTTCTGGGTGGGTGATGAAAATGTGGTGATTCACGTGTGCAAATCTATGCGGAAACCAAATAGCAATGACGTATGTTTGTTTGTGGATTTTGTGACCGACGTGATTATTGATGATACAAGTGCCACGATTAATATGGGTGATATGTTGGAGGCTGTATTGCTCAACTTTGATGATGACGAGATGGATGGCTTTATGGAATGTGAAATTGTTTCAAGGAATGGGTTCGTACAACTATGCACCCTGGAAACTTTCCTTGGATCTAAAAAATAGGAAAACTCCTATTACAAAGCCTTCACTTGAAGAGCCTCCTACTTGGATTTGAATCCATTGCCTCCACATCTTCGGTATGAATTTCTTGGCCCTTGTTATACTTTACCAATTATTATTTCCTCTTTTTTGACTAACATGCAGGTTGACTCTACATTGGTGGTGCTCCACAAGAGGAAGAAGACTATTGGGTGGACTATGGCAGATATTCAGGGAATAAGCCCCGCACTGCATGCACAAGATTAACTTGGAAGAAGATTCTAACCATCCAACATCAAAAGGAAACTCAATGAAGTTATGGAAGACGTGGTCAAAAAGGATATTATCAAGTGGTTGGATGCCGAGGTTGTTTACCTCATTTCCGATAGTTCGTGGACTTCTCCAGTGCAATGTGTCCCAATAAAGTGAGGCATGAAGGTGGTCACCAATGAAAAAAATGAGTTGATTCCCTCAATAACAGTGACCGGGTGGAGAGTGTGTATGGACTATCACAAGCTAAACAATATCACAAGGAAAGATCATTTTCCATTTCCCTTCCTTCACCAAATGCTTGATAGGTTGATCGGCCGTGCTTTCTAGTTCTTTCTAGATGGATATTCCGGCTTAAAAAATTTCCTTATTGCTTCGGAGGATCAAGAGAAAACAACTTTCACATGTCCCTATGGTACTTTCGCTTTCAAGCGGACGTCATTTGGCCAATGTAATGCAACAATGACTTTTCAAAGGTGTATGATGGCGATCTTATGGATATGGTCGAGGACTACCTTGAAGTCTTCATAGATGATTTCTCGGTGGTCAGGGATTCCTTTGATTATTGCTTGGCCAATTTGGATAGAGTATTGGAAAGGTGTGTGAAACAAACTTGGTGCTAAATTATGAGAAATGTCATTTCATGATCGAGGAAGGCATTTTCCTTGGCCACAAGATTTCAAAGAATTGCATAGAGGTCGACAAGGAAAATAATTTCTAAACTTCGACCTCCAACTTCGGTGAAAGGCGTGCGAAGTTTCTTAGGTCACGCGGGGTTCTACCGACATTTTATCAAGGATTTTTCTAAAGTGGTCAACCCGTTGTGCAAGCTCTTATACAAAGATGCTAAGTTTCACTTCAATGATGATTGCATGAGAGCCTTTGAATTGCTAAAGTTCAAGTTGAAAACCACTCCCATTATCACCGCTCCTAATTGTAGTATCCCTTTTGAGCTCATGTGCGATGCTAGTGATGTAGCTGTTGAAGCTGTTTTGGGGCAACACATCAACGAGATTTTTCATCCGATATACTATTCTAGTAAAACCATGAATGATTACCAATTCAACTACATCATTACGGAGAAAGAGCTCCTTGCCATTGTGTTTGCAATTGAGAAGTTCCGTTTGTACTTGATGGGTGCAAAAGTTATTGTTCATACGGATCATGCAACACTTTGCTATCTTATGAGAAAGAAAGAGTTAAAATCTCAGTTTATGAGATGGGTGCTATTGTTGCAAGAGTTTCATATTGACAACCAAGATCGAAAAGTGAGTGAAAATCAAGTAGCGGACCACTTGTCTAGTTTGGAGGAGGAGGGGAGGCCGCATGATGGCCTTGAAATCAATGACTCCCTCCCCAATGAGCATCTCTTGGCTATGTAAATGAAGGAGGTGCCATGGTTCGTGGATCTAGCAAGTTTCCTTGTGTTTATAATCATCCCGGATGAGTTCTCTGCAAATCAAAGGAAGTAGCTCAAACGAATTTGTCAAGATTATTATTGGCATGAGCCATACCTTTTATGGATTTTCACGGATGGGGTAATTAGAAGATGTGTACCGGAATAAGAGCAAAGTGTTATTCTTGAGGCTTGCCATTCTTCGCCTTATGGTGGTCACCATGGAGGAGCAAGAACGGCATCCAAAGTGCTAAGTTGCGATTTCTATTGGCCCACTCATTATAAACATGGAAGTGATGTGGTGAAAAGATGTGATGAATGTCAACGGGCCGGTGGAATCTCAAAGAAGAATGAAATGCCTCTCACTACCATTTTGGAGATTGATATCTTTGATATGTAGATTATTGACTTCATGGGTCCTTTTTTGAGTTATTGTGGAAACATTTATATCTTGGTCGCGGTTGATTATGTGTCTAAATGGGTTGAGGTCATTTCTCTACCCAACAACGAAGAAGAATATTTTCACAAGGTTTGGTACTCCGCGGGTTATCATAAGCGATAGGGGGTCGCA
Source organism: Nicotiana paniculata (assembly GCA_005239505.1). Classification (NCBI taxonomy): domain Eukaryota; kingdom Viridiplantae; phylum Streptophyta; class Magnoliopsida; order Solanales; family Solanaceae; genus Nicotiana; species Nicotiana paniculata. The sequence goes on along the minus strand of MDKI01288634.1, from coordinate 4,107 downwards.
TTTTTGCAACAAGGCTTTTGACACTTTGCTTAGCAAGTATGGTGTCACTCATAAAGTTACGACTCCCTATCATCCACAAGCTAGCGATCAAGTGGAAGTCCCTAACCGGGAGATAAAGAGTATCTTGCCTAAAATAGTGAATAGTAACCGAACGAATTGGTCAAAGAAGCTTGATGATGCACTAAGACTGCTTTCAAAACTCCTATCAGGATGTCTCCATACCGATTGGTGTTCGGCAAAGCTTGTCATCTTCTGGTGGAACTTGAGCACAAAGCCATGTGGGCTTTAAAGGAATTAAATCTTGATTAGGATTCAACTGTTAACTTGCGGGTCGCATATTTGAATGAATTGGATGAGTTCCGATACCATGCCTATGGAAGTTTGTCTTTGTATAAAGGGAAGATGAAGTACCTTCATGACAAATACATTATAAATAAGGAGTTCAAGGTGGGAGATCTTGTTTTGTTGTTCAACTCACGGTTGAAGATGTTTCCCAGAAAGCTAAAATCTAAATAGAGTGGTCCCTTTGAAATTGTGGGTGTGACACCTTTTGGTGCATAAGACTTGAAGAACAAAAACAATGAGGTATTCCGAGTCAATGGTCACCGGGTGAAACACTATTTGGAAAAGGTTGATGGTGGCCACGTGGTGTCAATGATTCATTTCAAATGATGGTAATCTACGTCATGCCGAGACATTAAATCAGGCGCTTCTTGGGAGTAACCCATGTTTCTTTTTTTTTTTTTTTGCTTTTCTTCTTTTGTAGTCAGGTGTTATTTTTGGGCTAACTGGATTTGAAGTTTTTTTGCAGGGATGAGTGTACTTTACATAAATTGTGCCTAGAACAATTGGCTAATTGTGGAAAGAATTGCAGACCGCAATTGTAGTGTGAGCAAAAGGTGATCTACGGCCGCACAATTTCATTGCGGGCCGCAAAAGTTGAAGGTGGTCATGGGTTAACAAGCCACTTTTGCGAAAATATCCCTATTTTGCAAAAACGGCCGACGTAGCCAAACGTGGCTAGACATGCAAGATTTGGCTAAGACCCCGCGAAACCAAAAACCTAAGACTCACTAGGAAGACCAGACCCATGTGGGTTGCCTATGTAGTTCAGACAGATTGGACGCGGGAGAAAATTAAAAAAAAAAACACTGATTTAAAGAAAACATATTTTTTGTCTTTTTTTTTTAAAACAAAAATGATGAAACATGTAAAATCTTTTGGATTTTCTTTTTTTTTTTTTTTTTTTTTTTTTTTTTTTTTTTTTTTGATAATTGTTTTTGGAAAATGATGGGAAAGTGCAAAATCTTTTTGGATCTTTCATTTTTATTTCTGTTTTTGGTCTTTTCTTGAAAAAGATATGAAAGAAAAATATAAATGGGCCCTACTTGCTTCATCTTTATACTTCACCCCTTTTTCTTTTATCCTTTACCCTCACACCATCATTGGTCCGCCAAATGACCCATTTACCCTTAAAGAATGCAGCACGTAGTACATAGGGATGATTAAATGTCTTTTTGGGCCATGGGCCTGTTTTGACATAATTTGGATAGGCCTCCTATAAAGGGACACGGTGCCTGGGACCGAGCCCTACTAAGTGTAAATGACATGATGCAAATAAGCATCACCTAAAGGCTGGCCTATGTTTGGGGTTCACTAGACAAGGCAATTCGCGGCGGCACGTGGTCGATGGTGGCTGCTCTAGCTGTCCGCCCACTCCACGCTGCCACGCCACCCCCCTAAAGACACAGGTGACTCACAAAAAGGCTGTGTATGCTCAAACGTACTCCGGAAGACTTGTTGCAGAAAGAAGACCCATGGTTATGCAAATGATGATAGTTATAAAGTGGTAAGCACATAAGGAAAAGCGCTAAACAATTAACCAACAAAACTTGCGGCCGCACGCCTAATTCTGCGGACCGCAAAACAAAAAGGCATTTGAGGCCCCCAGGTAACTGAGTTCGGAACGCAATAGGAATTTTGCGGCTGCACTCATCTCCCCTTCACCTTCCAGAACCCGTTCATTAAAAATATGAGATGATGGACATTGTTCCTCTTTTTCCCCCTATGATATCACAAAGTTAAAAAAAATGAAGTTTCTTATTAAATTAGCTACTCACAAGCCTAACAAGTTTTTATCACTCATCTCTTGCACTCTTTCATATCTTGTATGCATCATCATCTTGATTAACTTCTTTAATTTTTTAGATTTTTACCAAAATTTTGAACCATTTGTCTGTGAATCTATTTGAACAATCTTTTGGGGTGAATATGTAGTGGGTAGACTGATAAATATTCTAAGGGGAATGGGTAAAGTGATTTTAATGCTTAGATGTAGTTAAAATTTCAAAATTGTGCAAAATGTCAAGCCCTAGGTGAATAATTGACCGAGTATTCATCAATTTTAGAATCCGCGGTCGCAAAGTAAATTGATTGCGGATATGACACGGGGGCTATTTTTGGGAAAGGTAGTTGGAGGATGAACGATGGAGCTACTAGGGAGGTTGGGAAAGCTGTGATAAGTGGGAAAATCTGGAGAGTATGGTGGATGATCTGACACCATGTCTGGAGCTTGGGTAAGTTTAGAATCTAGGAAGATATGTGGTGGCAGGGTGGTGCCTTCCCAGCCATCCAAGCCTGATGCATGTCTTCAATGTGTTGTCTTAATATATTTAAATCTTCAACCAACTCAGTGTCCCATTCGACCAATTTCTTTTGGGTACCAGTATCAACCAACTCAACTCCGCTGTCGTCTGTCATTGCCTTTCAACTTTATGTTGTATGAAAGAGTTACCAGATTAAGAACCACAAATCAACCACCCTTCTCTATAATGAAGATAACAAAGAGGAACAAAATGAAGTCATCACGTTAGCGTTATGGAATTTAACAGCAAATATTATCATATTATATGCAATGCACCTAGTCACAATTATCGGTTTTAAAATGACTTCGAGGGTATGAAGGTAATATGGCAACATCCCAATTTTACTCTCCTTGCCCTTCCTCTCTTGCGCTCCTTGATTTGCTCATTTATTTAGTCTCTTTTCTTTATGATTAACACTCTTTTCTTGCATCCCACAATTTCGTCTCATTTTTCACATCCCACAATTTCATCTTTTTTGTTTTCTTTTTATTCTCTTATTTAAAAAAAAATGATTCGATTGAACCCTATGTAGGTTGCCTACGTATCATGTTCCACATGAATCAGAACAAGCGTAGTTCTGAAAAGTGATGGATAAAATAAACTAATGAAACAAGAATGTTTATGGATTTTTTAATTTATAACTATTTTTTTGGAAATGACACGGGGGCTATTTTTGGGAAAGGTAGTTGGAGGACGAACGATGGAGCTACTAGGTAGGATGGGAAAGCTGTGATAAGCGGGAAAATCTGGAGAGTATGGTGGATGATCTGACACTATGTCTGGAGCTTGGGTAAGGTTAGAATCTAGGAAGATAGGTGGTGGCGGGGTGGTGCCTTCCTAGCCATCCAAGCCTGATGCATGTCTTCCATGTGTTGTCTTAATATCTTTAAATCTTCAACCAACTCAGTGTCCCATTCAACCAATTGCTCTTGGGTACCAGTATCAACCAACTCAATTCCGCTGTCGTCTGTCATTGCCTTTCGACTTTACGTTGTATGAAAGAGTTACCAGTTTAAGAACCACAAATCAACCACGCTTCTCTATACGAAGATAACAAAGAGGAACAAAATGAAGTCATCACGTTAGCGTTATGGCATTTAACAACAAATATTATCATATTATATGCAAGGCACCTAGTCACAATTATCGATTTTAAAATGACTTCAAGGGTACGAAGGTAATATGGCAACATCCCAATTTTACTCTCCTTGCCCTTCCTCTCTTGCGCTCCTTGATTTGCTCATTTATTTAGTCTCTTTTCTTTATGATTATCACTCTTTTCTTGCATCCCACAATTTCGTCTCATTTTTCACATCCCACAATTTCATCTTTTTTTTTCTTTTTATTCTTTTTATTTTAAAAAAAAATGATTCAATCGAACCTTATGTAGGTTGCCTAGGTATCATGTTCCACATGAATCAGAACAAGCGTAGTTCTGAAAAGTGATGGATGAAATAAACTA
>ML316756.1:0-38839 GCA_005239505.1 Nicotiana paniculata | reverse complement strand
GTTCTGCAATAAGTGCAGCATATTATTTGTTATCTAGAAGGACTCGGCCTGTATCTGAGGGACTAGTATCGTAGTGGACAAATTCTCAGATGTGGGTTGTGCCCAATTATATAAAGGAGTCTCTGCCCCTATTTGAGCGACTGGGTCTACCACATCATCCCCATTATTGTTCTTGTTGTTTTGATCTTCCATGTCGGGTTCAATTTGTTCAATTGGTGGTTGCTGTTTGCTTTTTCGGTTGGTCCGATTTAGGGCTTTGGAAACTTTCTCGGGGTCTGATAAGGCTTCGACTACTTCACCAGTTCTCGATGAGTTTCTAGGCATGCACCTGTAACACGTTAGCAAACGTTAAACTTTCAATGCATAAACGAAAATTTGAAGAAAATTGACTATATTTCAGAATTTTGTATGTCTTCCAACTCAATTGATAACACCGTTAATTCCCCGGCAGCGGCGCCAAAATTTGATCACGCTCAACTATGTCTAATAAAAGACTAAGCGGGCGTTGCAAATATAATCCGGGGTATTATGCCCAGAGTCGATCACATAGGGAATTAATGTATCAAGCAAGCTGTTAGAATACTCAACTGTCACTTGATGTTATTTAAATTACTAACACTAAAGATTAAAACTAAAGATTAACTACGCTAAGGTGTAAACAATTGTAATAAAGATCTAAGGTTATGGTTTCCCCCGTCGGTGAATTTACTTCTCGGATACTTTATATAGCTTGATTAGTTGTCTCTATCAATCATGAACACTCTATCTACCATAAATCTCTCTCAAGTAATTATGATAATTTACTAGATGCACTCTCTCAAGTTACGCTAGCTAGATTGCATTACAGTTCACTTTAGATTGCACCCGAAGTATCATTATTTCTAATCCAACTTCTAAACTCACGGTTATGACTTTCGTCTATACTATGGGAGTGGTGTTGTTCAAATGTTTACCTAAATATGCATTCTCTCTCAAGTAGATACACACTAAATAGGCACAGCTAATTGATGGCCATTCAATTAACTACAACAACGTAGTTGAACAAATAGAGATAAACAATCAACCAAACTATATTAATATCACCATAAGTTTATTCCCCAATGGGTTCCACCAAAACCTTAGATTAAGAAAATTATCTACTCATATTCATAAGAATCAATTCTAAAATAACTTGCATAATTGAATTACAGAGTAATGAAATAAGGAGGTAAAAATCAGTGTTTCTGCTTTGCTGAGTAGTAATCCACAGGCTTTTCTTCACTCTAATGGAATATCTCCTTCAAGTTGTGTTTTTGGGTGTATTTATATGTTTGGGATACACCCTAAACGTGTAGGAGACTTCTATTCCAACCGGAAAACACTTAAAACTCTTCAAAACTCGGATTTGACCGGATCAGGGGCTAGGCTTTACATGCCAAACGCCTGGATAACGCCTGGCCAGGCCTGGCATTTGGGCTCTGGCGCCTGAATAACGCCTGGCCTCACCAGGCTTTATAGCCCAAACGCCCGGCTATATCCCAGTGCACTCCTCTTCACCTCTCGAGCGTATTTTCGACGTTTATGCATCCATTTAGCTCGGCTTCCATCTCCAATTCACCTAGACATGAAATAGACTCCATTATGCACATACAAAGTGTATTTTTATCATTAACGCACATAAAATGTAAGGCTTAAATGTGTTAAACCATGAATTCTAGCCACACATCAGGTTTAAACTAATGGTTTTACTTTTAATTAACTCAATTAATTAATTTATAATTAGATAAAACTAGGTTAAAACTAATTAGTACATTTTTAGAGTTTAATTAGAATGAATTTAGGTAATTAATTAACCTAAATATTAAAAAAGAGGGATTAAAACGGACTGGGCCAGTTTAAGATAAGCCCAATCCTTTCTAATTACCCCAGCCCAATTCCCCCCATTACCCATCCAAACCCCACTTACCCAAAACGACCCCGTTTTATCTCCTATCAACCTCAACCGTTGGATCGTTTTAATCTAACGGCCCACAACTCACTCCCTCCCCCTTATATATAAATGTCTGAACGGACCCCTACCCCCCAAACACCCCCTTCACTCCCGTCTCTCCCAAAGGCCCCAAACCCTAGCCGCCACAACTCCCCTCACTAGGTTCCGCCGCCTTCCACCGCCAGAAATCGCCTCACGGCGGCGGACCACCACAAATTCACCTAAAATTCCTACCAGGGAACCCCCTCCTCCCCATCAACCATATACTACTCCTGGTTTCCCCCAAAAACCTCCCAAATCTACCAATTTCAGATCTAAAAATGCAAAACCCTAGAAATTCAACAATGTCCGATCTAGAGAGATCTAATGACTCAAACTTGCATAAGTCAATATCTCTTGGTGAGAGATATTGATTCATGTGGGTTTGGCCCATTTCCGAGCCACCGGAGTCCGACCAATCTCTCCTGAACTAACTTGTATTCCCTTTCACTCACTTTCTTTGTTCAAATAATTATGCTATCTAGTGTAGTTTCTGCTCTAGCCGATTTAATTTGGAATTATTAGTTTAGGGTTTTATAATTTCTCCTGAACCTGTTTGATTCTGAGGTGATAAATTAACCCATGTTGAAATTAGTTATTTATATCAGTGTTCAATTTGTTTTAGTCTAGTAAAGCTGAGTTTGATTTAGGTTTTTCATCTTTGTTTCTTCTTTACTTCATTGTCGATGATTGCCTCGTCTAAATTTCTGACCTCATTAGTTTATTAAGTAGGAAATAATTACCTAAATTATCTTCATTCTTAGTTTTTTGTTGCTATCTACTCCTAAATTGTTAGACTAGGTCCTTTTTGATCTATGTGTTTAAATCTTGTTGTTTTTAATCTTGTCTGCCTTTTCTCTTAACTAGTTTCTTGTGTTGATTAGATCTAAATTCTAGCCATTTCGACAATGATTAGGTAGTCTAAGTTTTCATGTTTTTCTTTCTGTTGTTAGTTATTAACTTGTAATAATTAGTAATCATGCATTCCAAACTGTTAATAATTATGTCTAAGTCTAAAATTGAATTCTGATTCTATCAATCAGCGGAATGCTAATTAGTTGTACATGACTAGTTAGCCTAAGCTTATGTTGAAACTAAAAAGCCTAACTCCTAACTTAGGATAATTCTAATTACTTAGCTAATCACATAATAAGATCACTTGAATTAGTTTGGCCTAAAATTCTGAAAAATAACTCACTTAGGATCAATTGCTAATCTTTACTTAGGAGTTTTAAAACCCAGCTTCTTCTTTAGTGTTAATTAAGAAGTTTGATTACCTAATTAGGTCTATTTAGTCAATTTAATTAGGCTTATATGTTAATCACAAGTTGTCTTGAGTTACCTGATTTCAGGAACTCCTTAACAACTGATCCTTGGCAATGGAGGCCCAATTACTTAGGCCCAAAATTGGCTAACTAGGTGGCCCAGGCCTGGAATCATAAAAGGGTAATTACAGGGGTGTTTTAGGGTGATTTAGGAATTTTGACTAAGAAATCTTAGATGTAACTTCCAAGAAGCTTCTAGAATTAGGATAAATTTCAAAAACAAAATCTGAAAAGCACAAAATCAGATATTTTAGGTTAAAACAGTAATTTCAGAAAATAAGGTTGTAAATCATAGAACCTTCTAGAAAGAGGTACAACTGTCCTAGCTGTTACAAAATAATAAGTGATGTTTTATACGTCAATACCACACAAGAAGATAGGTTAATTTGTGTGGTATCCAATTTTTCGAGTGGTGTCTCTCTAGAAGAACTTGGTTCTTCTTGGTGTTCCAACTTCTACTATTTCGGAATAATANTTTTGTAATCCTAGGACTAACTCTAATCCCTTCGTAGTAACTAGCCTCTAGCTAATTTCTACAAGCTTCAAGTTAACTCTAACTTGAACAATGTGTACCTATTACAATTGCTTCTATGAAAGCTGAAGAGATACAATATTAGATCGCTTACTACAACCAACTAGACTCAAGGATAAACAGATGGAACTAGTTCTTCTAACTGGTCTGTAGCCTTTGTATCGCACAGTAATTCTACTTGCAAAATCTCTGGGAATTTTGCTTTCAATTCTTGATAAATTTCTGTTTTTGTGCATTTTTCATTCAAGCAAAAATACTTCAATTATTTATAGAGTTAGTTGTTGAGTTTGTCATTCAGTTCTGGTACAACTCTTCCTGGGAGAAACAGTTCGTATTAAACTCAACCTCCTTCCTTCGTTACTGTCCTTGCTGAATTCAACTTCTATTCTCTTATCGATTTGCAACCTTTTCACATTAGGAGACACTCTCTTTGTTCATTGATACTTCACAATCACATTCATCTCCTATGCATATAAGGTTCATGTGCCAACGCGTCAGGTCAAGTATGTGTGCTCTGATGGTCCTGGTTCAACTGGTCAGACATTTGTCAATCTTCAAAACTATGCAGTGACTTGGGTCAACAATAAGAATGGACAGTTGTACCTGTACTATTTCAGCTTAATAGATAAGGTATATTCCCTAAAAGATGCTACCCCTAAACTCCCTATAACTAGACTACATTATCCTCTGAAAAAAGACACCTACATATTGAAACACACCTGAACGCACATTATCACACTGAAAATATTGTTCTATTACTATGAAGAAAAAACAGAAAAATACTGGAAAAAATACTGAAATCATGAGTGAAAAACCAGTCTAAAATTGGTCTTCTTCTGGCTGTGTTTTCTTTCCGGGAAAACTACTTTTCTGGCTGATTTTTACTAAAATCTTTTGGTATCCAAGCTATCATTTTCTAGGTTTTCTTACTGCTGGTCCTGATGTTGTATTAAGCTTCAAATAGCTTTGGTTTTCTTGACCTTTATTTGGTCTATCTTTCTTGTTGTTTTTCACTCTTAAGGTATGTAACAATTTTGCTTTAAATGAAGTTCTTAGATTCAAAAATCTGCGTTTGTTTGATGTTGAAGTCTGTCTTGCCTTGTTCGAATTTTCCTGTCAATTTAAAGGTCATTTTTGGGCTGAGGGACCGTGTGTTAGTATGACTTTGAATGTCTATTAGTTCTAAATCTGGACTATTTTACAATTTGTATGCCTACCAATGTCTAGCCTTTAGTTTGAATGGCATTAAGGAGATGAATTTGACCCTCTAATGGTCAGATTCATTCCACAAAATGCACAAAAAGCTTTCATACCTTGTTTTTTTAGAAAACCTATGAAAAATGCAGGTGTTGTTTCCCTCATTAAAGTTGTGGATGAATATAGCATGAAGCATCAGTTTTGTCACGACCCAAATTCCCAACCTTAGGGATCGTGATGGCGCCTAACAACACACTTGCTAGGCAAGCCAATGTTAGAGTTCGCTTAACTAATTCCTTTAATTAACCATTTAAACAGGATAAAAAAAATTTTTTATTAAACTTGATCTAATGGCTTTCAATAAATAATTACAAATATAAAATAATAAACAATCAATTAAACCGAGCCACGAACTAATTATATAAATAAACCTAAACTACCCTAGAGTCTGGTGTCACAATTCACGAACTACTAAAGAATACTACAAATACTTGGCTGAAAGAAATAATGTAACTGTTCTGAATATAACAAACAGCGTTTATGAAAATAGGAGAAGACTCTCGGGATTTGCGAATGCCGGCAGATATATCTCGTGTCTCCGAATAAATGAATAGCCGCTCTAAATATCTCTACAACTAGTCGGTTGTCACGACCCAAATTTCCCTCCGTTGGGTATCGTGATGACACCTAGTCTTAAGGACTAGATAAACCTAACATTTCCACTGAACAACAACAATAAAAAAGGAATTTTAAAAATTTCGAAATAGAATTCTTGACAGAGTTTACAATTTCCCAAAACCCGGTAAGTACGAGTCATAAGCTCTACGAAATCTTTCTATCAAATCTAAGTACAAATTCCTAGGAATAAGTAAGTACAATTGAATAGAAATAAAACAGGAAGGTGACTCTGAAGCCTGCGAACGCAGCAGCAGGTTACCTTGAGTCTCCTCAGCAACGATTTGCGCAGTTACCGACAACCATAACCTGAAGCTGCACACAAAAATGTACAGAAGTGTAGTATGAGCGCACCACATCGGTGCCCAGTAAGTATCAAGACTAACCTCGGTGAAGTAGTGACGAGGACTAGTCAAGACACCACCGGTCTAATAAGTAAAAAGCCAAGATGTATAAACGACCGAACCAAAATATCTATCTAAAGATTTCTCAATGCAATTAACGATATGATCGAATAATACGGAAGAAAATTCAATAATCACGATCAACGGACAACATAATAGAAATATGCAAAGAGAATGGCAAGGATGCAATCCAAATGGCGGGAATTACAACCCAACAAAAACACAAGCAACTCAGCACTGCATCAATTTATTCACGCCAGGCCTTAGCCAATAACTCAATAACACTGATCAAACCTTCGAGTGAAAACCTTTAAATCATGATTTTATTTTGAAGGCTTTAAAGATATAATCATTTCGAAGTAGATAAATTTCTTCTTTGAAACATACTTTTTCGTATATTTATATATTTTTATACAGAGAGATCTTAACAACATAGTCTCTTCAAAAATACTTGGGGTTCAAATATACTTTCCCAAATACTGCTCTTTTAAATATCATCAAAATACGTGATGTTCAAAATATATTTCCCCAAGTATTGCTCTTTCAAATATCATCAAAATACGTGATGATCAAAATATATTTTCCCAAGTACTGCTCTTTCAAATATCATCAAAATACGTGATGTTCAAAATATATTCGAGACACGTGATGTTCAAAATATATTTTCCCAAGTACTGCTCTTTCAAATATCATCAAAATACGTGATGTTCAAAATATATTCGAGACACGTGATGTTCAAAATATATTTTCCCAAGTACTGCTCTTTCAAATATCATCATTTTGCAAGACAAATGTTTTTTTTTTCAAATACACTTTCAAAAAGAAGTCCTTTAAACATAACTTTTCCTAGAGATAATTGCTTTTCAGCTATACTTTTCAATATATATATATATATATATATATATATCGATTCAAACCTCCTCAATCATAAACTACTGAAACTCAATCTGCCACTCAGATGCAGTACAGGGGGAAAGCTCCTGGATCTCTGTCCGTAGTCCCAATTTAAATATGCGATGCAGTACAGGGGGAAAACTCCCGGATCTCTGTCTGTAATTCCAATTTAAATATGCGATGCATTACAGGGGGATAGTTCCCGAATCTCTGTCCGTAGTCCCAATTTAAATATGCGATGCAGTACAGGGGGAAAGCTCCCAGATCTCTGTCCGTAGTCCCAATCTAAATATGTGATGCAGTACAGGGGGAAAGCTCCCGGATCTCTGTCCGTAGTCTCAATTTAAATATGTGATGCAGTACAGGGGGTAAACAACCAGAATGCGACAGAAACAACATATATTGCCACAACCGGCGCGAAAGCAAACAAGGCCGAATACAAAGTGCGATGAGCAAATCAATACAAATGACTTAAATAACAAAAATGGTAACCACTCGCTCGTAAGACGTATCCACCGAGAGGAATGCCAAGCACAAAGGGAGAACAACATAACGAGGGGAAAACAAGACAAATATAGCAACGATTCTGTACATTCAAGTTCGCAACCAAGAAACCAAATCATCCCGGCAAGGGAATAGGCTATAACCAATCTCACTTAGACAATTAGCTTCACCGAATAAACTCATTTTGAACAATGCTCAGTAAATAGGCAGCATATGAAGGAAGACATAGCATAAACGTAGGAAAAACAAAGTCTTCATTTAAGTCAATAAAATCGTATAAGAAACAAGGAATGCTAGGCAAGTACTTCTAAGTTGAACAGGAGGAGATGAGATTAGAAATCAGGAATTCAGATATAACAAGTTCAATTCATATACGGCGAACATAAGGACCCAAAAATCCCTAAAGGGCAATCTATTTGCAAATAATTTCGAGTACACACTCGTCACCTCGCATATGCGGACTACAATCAACATAGAAGACTCAATACTAAGGTGTAGTTCCCCCACACAAGGTTAGGCAAGATACTTACCTTGACTGCGCTAATCAACTCAATACCATGCTCTTGCCACAAGTACCCAACTCCGGGTGGCCAAAATCTAGACAATTCGATTGCATAGAGTAAATAACATCACATGGAAACAAAATAATTAATAAGTTCGAAGCTAATACGCGAAATTAGGAAATTCGTCCAAAAAGTTCCCCGGGCCCACATCTCGGAATCGGGTAAAATTATATTTTCCGGACACCCATTCACTCACGAGTCTAAACATATGAAAATCTCTCAAATCGGAGGTCAAAAATCGAATCAAAACTCAATAATTTGGTCTATGAAGTTTATCCCATTTTCTACCCAAAATTTTCAAAATTAAAGGTTGGATTGGAATCATGGAAATTGGTCTATAATGGATAGAAATCATTTACCCAAGTTACCCAGGTGCAAAAGTCTCCAAAAATCGCCTCTCCCGAGCTCTCTAATTCGAAAATGGTGAAAATAATATAAACCCTCGAATCTGATATAATTGCCCAGTAATTCCGCACCTGCGCCCCTGGGACCGCACCTGCGGAAATACCATTGCAGGTGCGAAAACTCACTAAAAAGCCTGGGGTCGCACCTGCGGTCAAATGGCCGCACCCGCGGCACCGCATCTGCGGAAAACACACCGCACCTGCGAGGATTGGGGGATTGGGCTAGGTCCGCACCTGCGAGCTCCTCGACGCACCTGCGTGTTCGCACTTGCAGAAGCTCCATCGCAGGTGCGAGACACCAGAACCAGCAAAGGTTCAGCTGTTTCCCAAGTGCTATTACCCCCCATGAGCATCCTAAACGTATCCGAGGCCCCCAGGACCCCGTCCAACCACACACACAAGTCATATAACCTTACACGGACTCGCTCGAGGTTTCAAACCACATAAAAAAACACTAACACGATGAATTAAACTAAAAGTCCATGAAAATTCTTCAAACTTCTATAAACATTAAGTTTTGCATTTAAGGTCCGAACCATGTCCAATTAAGTTCGTTTCTTACAAATTTCACAGATAACACATATAATTCATATCGAACATGTACCGTGCTTCGGAATCATAATACGGGCCCGATATCACAAGTTTCACCTCAAATTTTATTTTCAAAAACTTTTATATTTTTCAGAAAAAAATTTTCTTTAGAAATTCATTTCTCGGGCTTGGGACCTCGGAATTCGATTTCGGGCATACGCCCAAGTCCCATATTTTTCTACGGACCCTCCGGGACCGGGTCCGTTTATCAAAAATGCTGACTAAAGTCAACTTTATTCAAATTTCCAATACAACATTTTCATTTTTATCAATTTTCACATAAAGGCTTCCCGGCTACATGCCCGGGCTGCGCACGGAAATTGAGGTGAGATAGAAGGAGGTTTTCATGACCTCGGAACACAGAATTAGATAGAATATACATCATGACCCTTTTGGGTCATCACAATCTCCCCCTTTTAAACAAACGTTCGTCCTCGAACGTGCAAAGATTCACTTTGAACTCATCCAATCACTGATTGTGCATTTCCAACACACACCTGCGGGTGATCCCACGTCACCTCAACCTACATAAGCCTGATGACACCATCACAACTGCCATATAGCCTTCTCATAATCATCGATAAGCCTCATACCTCAATTCCTCACTTTCTACTCATTTCCAAAAGACCTGATTCTAAATCCATGTCCGACACTAGCCTCAACCAGATGCATCAACTCAGGTCTTCGCCCATAAGGCACGGCCAAAAAACATAGCACATCACACATAGGCTTAATAGCACTTTTGATCACCATAACTGCCCGAAATCAACTCAACATTGGCAGTTAGTCCCACATATGGAAGAACTCTCTGTTTCCAAATCCCATAATACCGATAATGATGCAATAAACACGAAGACCTCATCAGTAGACACCCGAATCACCGAGTCACAGCTAACACCACCGGGCACACATCCCGTAAACTGAACTAAAGAAGCACATAATGAATGGCTGAGTAGGAAAGATAGTAGCATATATAAAGGTACTATCAAACCAGCCCATAGGCATAACTCTCTATTGATACTGACGTACCAAAATCAATATAACAAGAGAGAATCAAATCATATGAACAAATCACAAGGATGACATCCTGATAAAAATTCCACCGCGGTACTCAGCTCGGTCCAAACATATCAAATCATAAAGAATCACGAGGCTCTCACCCTCAACTCTACGACACATGTCGAATATATATCATACCAATAGATATCTCCCGCTAATTCGTCTCGGCTAACAAAATCATAGCGCTCACTTAATCACATCTCAATGGAGTATCAAATCACAGCCCGAAAACAAAATACTCAGGAGAATCACATAAAGCTTACCAAGAAGGACGACATGGACCCACTTCCAGTTTCACCACTAGCAAAGATGAATAAAACAACGATAGACACGACTACTACTCATATAATCCCCCAATAGGAGCAAGCACAAAAATAGAGTGCAATACATGAAACTCACTCATAAATGAGACAACAAATAATGGGAACTTGTCCTGATCAACAAGACTATAGTGAAATACAATGGTACCCCTCTTTAGCACATCAAGCCATACCTAGGTGATGATATCTGATACGACGGCCTCTGACCTACTATATGCAACACATCAATGGGTCGGGCCTCCCCCTATTAGGCTCCCTCTATCCACCTGAACACCCTGCTATAACTCTCCCACCTGAATCCTGGAACACTCTCACCCTGTGGCTAACATCTCCACACTGAAAACAATCTCTATGCTGATGTGGATGTGGAATACATACGATACGGATCCTCTGAGACCCATGAGTATCTAAAACGCTCCCATGTGAAGCTGGTAATGCAACTGAACTGGTTGACACAAGATTCTCTACCGTTCCTGAGTCCCTCAATGAATCTACAGACTCGCCCCCTAACTGAAGCAACCAAGTGAGGTGTATATCTGTCCAACTCACTGAATCCGACGGCATACTCCAATGGTGACATCACGCCCTAAGGCAACTGCTCAACTCCGTGCGCTGTACATCCCGACGGAACTGAGGTGCAACCTCCCTAAAAACATCTCCGAAAACTGAATCCATGCTAGTAAAGCTAACTCGCCCAGGCTACCCCAACTCATATTCCGCCACCACTGATCAATCCACTACTCTGGACCTGAGACGTGACAAAATCAATCCCGTTCGTCTCCACAATATCCGAAGTACGAAGAATATGGTGACACTCCTCCAAAAAACTTTGGGCATTACCCGCCGCTAATCTACTGAAAGATAGAAGGGTGGTACTTCCAGTACCTCTAAATCCCAAGGTGCTTTACCTCCGATGTTGTTTTCCTAACCACGAGCAGAACTAAAACCACATGCCGTGCTGCCATGACAACTGGAACGTGACCAATATGATCTCGTTGCTCTGGAGTGTAGACGGTGGGATCTGAACTCCTCCCCTGATTTGTGAAGCAACTGGTGCACGATAATCAACCCGGCCTGAGACGATGTACCAATTGTACTCAAAAATGCACTCTGGCCTTCTGAAGTCCGGGGTAGTAACAGGCACCTCCAGTACCTATCCCCTAACTAGGACTACTGGCGACTCCTCAACAGCTGCTCTGGTAGGCACCTTAACTGCGACACGTGCTACTCGTTGGCCTCTGTCTCTGACCCTTGCGACATTTTCTTCGCGGTAACATCATTCAGAATCGCCGCTCGTGTCCTCACCATCAGTGGGAGAATGGGAGGATAATTTCAAACTTCAAGATCAATGAACTCGCACGATAGGAATGAAGGAAGTGAAATTGTCCTGATAGTCCCGTAGCCTCTCGAAGATAAGTACATACATCTCCATACCGATCCACAAGACTCTACCAAACCCGTTTATGACTCGTAGCACCTATGAACCTAGAGCTCTGATAACAACTTGTCACGATCCAAATTTCCCTCCGTTTGGTATCGTGATGGCACCTAGTCTTAGGGACTAGGTAAGCCTAACATTTCCATTGAACAACAACAATAAAAAAGGAATTTTAAAAATTTCAAAATAAAATTCTTGACAGAGTTTACAATTTCCCAAAACCCGATAAGTACAAGTCATAAGCTCTACGAAATCATTCTATCAAATCTAAGTACAACTTCCTAGGAATAAGTAAGTAAAGTTGAATAGAAATAAAACAGGAAGGTGACTCCGAAGCCTGTGAACGCAGCAACATGTTACCTTGAGTCTCCTCAGCAACGATCTGCACAGCTACCAAAAACCATAACCTGAAGTTGCACACAAAAATGTGCAGAAGTGTAGTATGAGCACACCAATTCGGTGCCCAGTAAGTATCAAGACTAACCTCGGTGAAGTAGTGACGAGGACTAGTGAAGACACCACCGGTCTAATAAGTAAAAAGCCAAGATGTATAAACGACCGATAAAATATCTATCTAAATATTTCTCAATGTAATTAACGATACGATCAAATAATACGGAAGAAAGTTCAATAATCACGATCAACGGACAATATAATAGAAATATGCAAAGAGAATGGCAAGGATGCAATCCAAAAGGCGGGAATTACA
The DNA here is from genome assembly GCA_005239505.1 of Nicotiana paniculata. Lineage (NCBI taxonomy): Eukaryota > Viridiplantae > Streptophyta > Magnoliopsida > Solanales > Solanaceae > Nicotiana > Nicotiana paniculata. The sequence goes on along the minus strand of ML316756.1, from coordinate 26,216 downwards.
ACCCAACAAAAACACAAACAACTCAGCACTGCATCAATTTATTCATGCCAGGCCTTAGCCAATAACTCAATAGCACTGATCAAACCTGCTAGTGAAAAACTTTAAATTGTGAGTTTATTTTAAAGGCTTTAAAGATATAATCATTTCTAAGTAGATAAATTTCTTCTTTGAAACATACTATTTCTGAATGTATATTTATATTTTTATACAGAGAGATCTTAAAAACATAGTCTCTCCAAAAATACGTGGAGTTCAAATATACTATCCCAAATACTGCTCTTTTAAATATCACCAAAATACGTGATGTTCAAAGTATATTTTCCCAAGTACTGCTCTTTCAAATATCATCAAAATACGTGATGTTCAAAACATATTTTCACAAGTACTGCTCTTCAAATATCATCAAAATACGTGATGTTCAAAATATATTTTCCCAAGTACTGCTCTTTCAAATATCATCAAGACATGTGATGTTCAAAATATATTTTCCCAAGTACTGCTCTTACAAATATCATCATTTTTCAAGACAAGTGTTTTTTTTTCAAATATACTTTCGAAAAGAAGTCATTTAGACATAACTTTTTCTGGAGATAAATGATTTTCAAATATACTTTTATATATATATATATATATATATATATATATATATATATATATATTTATCTTTCCATTCAAATCTCCTCAATCATAAACTACCGGAACTCAGTCTACCACTCAGAATTTGTCATGCAATGCAGTACAGGGGGAAAACTCCCGGATCTTTGTCCGTAGTCCCTATTTAAATATGCGATGCAGTACAGGGGGAAAGCTCCCGGATCTCTGTCCGTAGTCCCAATTTAAATATGCGATGCTCTACAGGGGGAAAGATCCCGGATCTCTCTTCGTAGTCCTAATCTAAATATGTGATGCAGTACAGAGGGAAAGCTCACGGATCTCTGTCCGTAGTCCCAATTTAAATATGTGATGCAGTACTGGGGGTAAATAACCAGAATGCGACAGAAACAACATATATTGCCACAACCGGCGCGAAAGCAAACAAGGCCGAATACAAAGTGCGATGAGCAAATCAATACAAAGACTTATTATCACAAAAGTGGTAACCATTAGCCCGTAAGAAGTAGCCACCGAGAGGAATGCCAAACAAAAAGGGAGAACAACATAACGAGGGGAAAACAAGACAAATATAGCAACGATTCTATACATTCAAGTTCGCAACAAGGAAACCAAATCATCCCGGCAAGGGAATCAGCTATAACCAATCTCACTTAGACAATTAGCTTCACCGAATAAACTCAGTTTGAACAATGCTCAGTAAATAGGAAGCATATTAAGGAAGACATAGCATAACGGTAGGAAAAACAAAGTCTTCATTTAAGTCAATTAACATCATATAAGAAACAAGGAATGCTAGGCAAGTACTTCTAAGTTGAACAGGAGAAGATGAGATTAGGAATCAGGAATTCAGATATAACAAGTTCAATTCATATACGGGGAACATAAGGACCCAAAAATCCCTAAAGGGCAATCTATTTGCGAATAATTTCGAGTACACACTCGTCATCTCGCGTACGCGGACTACAATCAACATAGAAGACTCAATCCTAAGGGGTAGTTACCCACACAAGGTTAGGCAAGATACTTACCTTGACTGCGCTAATCAACTCAATACCATGCTCTTTCCATGAGTACCCAACTCTGGGTGACTCAAATCTAGAGGTAAATATCATCACATGGAAACAAAATAATTAATAAGTTCGAAGCTAATACGCGAAATTAGGAAATTCGTCCAAAAGGTTCCCAATGCCCACATCTCCGAATCGGGTAAAATTATATTTTCGAGACACCCATTCACTCACGAGTCTAAACATAAGAAAATCTCTCAAATGGGAGGTCAAAAACCCAATCAAAACTCAATAATTTGGTCTATGAAGTTTATCCCATTTTCTACCCAAAATTTTCGAAATTAAAGGTTGGATTTAAGATTGGAATCATGGAAATTGGTCTATAATGGATAGAAATCATTTACCCAAGTTACCCAGGTGCAAAAGTCTCCAAAAATCGCCTCTCCCGAGCTCTCTAATTCGAAAATGGTGAAAATAACATAAACTCTCGGATCTGATATAACTGCCCAGTAATACGACACCTGCACCCCTGGGACCACACATGCACCCCTGGGGCCGCACCTACGTAAATACCATCGCAGGTGCGAAAACCCACTTAAAAGCCTGGGGTCGCACCTGCAGTCAAATGGCTGCACCCGCGGCTCCGCATCTGCGGAAAACACACCGCACCTGCGAGGATTGGGGGATTGGGCTAGATCCACACCTGCGAGCTCCTCGACGCACCTGCGGAAGGTCCATCGCAGGTGCAAGACACCAGAACCAGCAATGGTTCAGCTGTCTCCCAAGTGCTATTGACACCCGATGAGCATCCTAAACGTACCCGAGGCCCCCAGGACCCCATCCAACCACACACACAAGTCATATAACCTAACACGGACCCGCTCGAGGTTTCAAACCACATAAAACAACACTAACATGATAATTTAAACTAAAAATCCATGAAAATTCTTCAAACTTCTATAAACATTAAGCTTTGCATTTAAGGTCCGAATCACGTCAAATTAAGTTCGGTTCTTACCAAATTTCACAGATAACACATATAATTTATATCGAACCTGTACCAGACTTCGAAATCATTGTACGGGCCCGATATCACAAGTTTCATCTCAAATTTCATTTTCACAAACCTTTATATTTTTCAGAAAAAAAAATTCTTTAGAAATTCATTTCTCGGGCTTGGGACCTCGAAATTCGATTTCGAGCATACGCACAAGTCCATATTTTTCTATGGACCCTCCGGGACCGTCAAATCACGGGTCCGGGTCCATTAACCAAAAATGTTGACTGAAGTCAACTTTATTCAAATTTCTAATACAAAATCTTCATTTTTATCAATTTTCACATAAAGGCGTCCTAGCTACACGCCCGTGTTGTGCATGCATATCGAGGTGAGATAGAAGGAGGTTTTCACGACCTCGGAACACAGAATTAGATAGAATATATAGGATGATCCTTTTGGGTAATCACAATCTCCCCCTCTTAAACAAATGTCTGTCCTCGAACGTGCTAAGATTCACTTTGAACTCATCCAATCACTGATTGCGCATTTCCAACACACACCAGTGGGCGATCCCACGTCACCCCAACCTACATAAGCATGATGACACCATCACAACTGCCATACAGCCTTCTCATCATCATCGATAAGCCGCATACCTCAATTCCTCACTTTCTACTCATTTCCAAAAGACCTGATTCTAAATCCATGTCCGACATTAGCCTCAACCAGCTGCGTTCACTCAGGTCTATTCCCATAAGGCACGACCACACAACATAGCACATCACACATAGGCTCAATAGCACTTTTGATCACCATAACTGCCCGAAATCAACTCAACATTGGCAGTTAGTCGCACATATGGAAGAACTCTCTGTTTCCAAATCCCATAATACCGATAATGATGCAATAAACACGAAGACCTCATCGGTAGACACCCGAATCACCGAGTCAAAGCTAACACCACCGGGCATACATCCCGCAAACTGAACTAAAGAAGCACATAATGAATGGCTGAGTAGGAAAGATAGAAGCATATATAAAGGTACTATCAAACCAGCCCATAGGCATCACTCTATATTGATACTGACTTACCAAAAGAAATATAACAAGAGAGAATCAAAGCATATGAACCAATCACAAGGATGACATCCTGATAAAAATTCCACCTCAGTACTCAGCCCGGTCCAAACATATCAAATCACAAAGAATCACGAGGCTCTCGCCCCCAACTCTACGACACATGTCGAATATATATCATACCAATAGAGATCTCCCGCTAATTCATCTCGACTAACAAAATCATAGCGCTCACTTACTCACATCTCAATGGAGTATCAAATCACAGCTCGAAAACAAAATACACAGGAGAATCACATAAAGCTTACCACGAAGGACGACATGGACCCACTTCTAGTTTCACCACTAGCAAAGATGAATAAAACAACGATAGACACGACTACTACTCATAGAATCCCCCAACAGGAGCAAGCACAAAAATAGAGTGCAATACATGTAACTCACTCATAAATGAGACAACAAATAATGGGAACTCGTCCTACTATAGTTAAATACAATGGTACCCCACTTTAGCACATCAAGCCGTACCTAGGTGATGATATCTGATACGACGACCTCTAGCCTACTATATGCAACACATCAACGGGTCAGGCCTCCCCCTATTAGGCTCCCTCTATCCAACTGAACACCCTGCTATAACTCTCCCACCTGAATCCTGGAACACTCTCACTCTATGGCTCATATCTCCACACTGAAAACAATCTCTATGCCGATGTGGCTGTGGAAGACATACGATACGGATCCTCTGAGACCCATGAGTATCTGAAACGCTCCCATGTGAAGCTGGTAATGAAACTGAACTGGTTGACCCAAGATTCTCTACCGTGCCTGAGTTCATCAATGTATCTACAGACTCGCCTCCTAACTGAAGCAACCAAGTGAGATGTATATCTGACCAACTCACTGAATCTGACGGCGTACTCCAATGGTGATATAGTGCCCTGAGGCAACTGCTAAACTCTGTGCGATGTACATCCCGATGGAACTGAGGTGCAACCTCCCTCAAAACATCTCCGAAAACTGAATCCATGCTAGTAAAGATAACTCGGCCAGGCTACCCCAACTCATATTCCGCCACCACTGATCAATCCACTACTCTGGACCTGAGACGTGACAAAAGCAATCTCGCTCGTCTCCACAATACCCGAAGTACGAAGAATATGGTGACACTCCTCCAGAAAACCCTGGGCACTACCCGCCACCAATCCACTGAAAGATAGAAGGGTGGTACTTCCAGTACCTCTAAATCCCAAGGTGCTCTACCTCCAATGTTGTTGTCCTAACCACGGGCAGAACTGAAATCACATGTCATGCTGCCATGATAACTAGAACTTGACCAATATGATCTCGCTGCTCTGGAGTGTAGACGGTGGGAATATGAACTCCTCCCCTGATCTGTGAAGCAACTGGTGCACTAGAATCAACCCGGTCTGAGCCGATGTACCAATTGTACTAAAAAATACGCTCCGGTCTTCTGAAGTCTGGGCTAGCAACAGGAACCCCCAGTACCTGTCCCCTAACTAGGACTACTGGCGACTCCTCAACGGCTGCTCTGTTAGGCACCTTAACTGCGACACGTGCTACTCTTTGGCCTCTGTCTCTGACCCTTGCGACATTTGCTTCGGGGTAACATCATCTGAAACCGCCGCTCGTGTCCTCACCATCGGTGAGAGAATGGGACGATAATTTCAAACTTCAAGATCAATGAACTCGCACAATAGGAATGAAGGAAGTGAAATTGTCCTGATAGTACCGTAGCCTCTCGAAGATAAGTACATACATCTCCGTACCGATCCGCAAGACTCTACCAAACCCGCTTATGACTCATAGCACCTATGAACCTAGAGCTCTGATACCACGTTCTCACGACCCAAATTTCCCTCCGTTGGGTATCGTGATGGAACCTAGTCTTAGGGACTAGGTAAGCCTAACATTTCCACTGAACAATAAAAATAAGAAGGAATTTTGAAAATTTCAAAATAGAATTCTTGACAGGGTTTACAATTTCCCAAAACCCGGTAAGTACAAGTCATAAGCTCTACGAAATCATTCTATCAAATCTAAGTACAACTTCCTAGGAATAAGTAAGTACAGTTGAATAGAAATAAAACAGGAAGGTGACTCCGTAGCCTGCGAACGCAGCAGCAGGTTACCTTGAGTCCACTCAGCAATGATCTGCGCAGCTACCAACAACCATAACCTGAAGTTGCACACAAAAATGTGCAAAAGTGTAGTATGAGCACACCACATCGGTGCCCAGTAAGTATCAAGACTAATCTCGTTGAAGTAGTGACGAGGACTAGTCAAGACACCACCAGTCTAATAAGTAAAAAGGAAAGATGTATAAACGATCAAACCAAAATATCTATCTAAAGATTTCTCAATGTAATTAACGATACGATCAAATAATACGGAAGAAAATTCAATAATCACGATCAACGGACAGCATAATAGAAATATGCAAAGAGAATGGCAAGGATGCAATCCAAAGGGCGGGAATTACAATCCAACAAAAACACAAGCAACTCAGCGCTGCATCAATTTATTTGCATCAGGCCTTAGCCAATAACTCAATAACACTGATAAAACCTTCGAGTGAAAACCTTTAAATCGTGAGTTTATTTTGAAGGATTTAAAGATATAATCATTTCGAAGTAGATAAATTTCTTCTTTGAAACATACTTTTTCTAAATGTATATTTATATATTTTTATACAGAGAGATCTTAACAACATAGTCTCTTCAAAAATACATGGGGTTCAAATATACATTCTCAAATACTGCTCTTTTAATTATCATCAAAATACGTGATATTCAAATTATATTTTCCCAAGTACTGCTCTTTCAAATATCATCAAAATACGTGATGTTCAAAATATATTTTCCCAAGTACTTCTCTTTCAAATATCATCAAAATACGTGATGTTCAAAATATATGTTCCCAAGTACTGCTCTTTCAAATATCATCATTTTGCAAGAAAAATGTTTTTTTTTCAAATATACTTTCGAAAAGAAGTCCTTAAGACATAACTTTTCCGAGAGATAATTGATTTTCATCTATAATTTCCAATATATATATTTATCTTTCGATTCAAATCTCCTCAATCATAAACTACCGGAACTCAGTCTGCCACTCAGAATTTGTCATGCAATGCAGTACATGGGGAAAGCTCCCGGATCTCTGTCTGTAGTCCCAATTTAAATATGCGATGCAGTACAAGGGGAAAGCTCCCAGATCTCTGTCCATAGTACCAATTTAAATATGCGATGCATTACAGGGGAAAAGCTCCCGGATCTCTGTCCGTAGTCCCAATTTAAATATGTGATGCAGTACAAGGGGAAAGCTCCCAGATCTCTGTCCATAGTACCAATTTAAATATGCGATGCATTACAGGGGAAAAGCTCCCGGATCTCTGTCCGTAGTCCCAATTTAAATATGTGATGCAGTACAAGGGGAAAGCTCCCGGATTTCTGTCCGTAGTCCCAATCTAAATATGTGATGAAATACAGGGGGAAAGCTCCCGGATCTCTGTCTGTAGTCCCAATTTAAATATGTGATGCAGTACAGGGGGTAAACAACCAGAATGCGACAGAAACAACATATATTGCCACAACCAGCGCGAAAGCAAACAAGGCCGAATACAAAGTGCGATGAGAAAATCAATACAAAGACTTAAATCACAAAAGTGGTAACCATTCGCTCGTAAGAAGTAGCCACCGAGAGGAATGCCAAGCACAAAGAGAGAAAACATAACAAGGGGAAAACAAGACAAATATTGCAACGATTCTATCATTCAAGTTCGCAACCAACCGGCAAGGGAATCAGCTATAACCAATCTCACTTAGACAATTAGCTTCACCGAATAAACTCAGTTTGAACAATGCTCAGTAAATAGGCAGCATATGAAGGAAGACATAGCATAACGGTAGGAAAAACAAAATTTTCATTTAAGTCAATTAAGATCATATAAGAAACAAGGAATGCTAGGCAAGTACTTCTAAGTTGAACAGGAGGAGATGAGATTAGGAATTAGGAATTCAGATATAACAAGTTCAATTCATATACGGGGAACATAAAGACCCAAAAATCCCTAAAGGGCAATCTATTTGCGAATAATTTCGATTACACACTCGTCACCTCGCGTACGCGGACTACAATCAACATAGAAGACTCAATCCTAAGGGGTAGTTCCCCCACACAAGGTTAGGCAAGATACTTACCTTGACTGCGCTAATTAACTCAATACCATGATCTTGCCACGAGTACCCAACTCCGGGTGGCCCAAATATAGACAATTCGATTGCATAGAGTAAATATCATCACAAGGAAACAAAATATTTAATAAGTCCGAAGTTAATACGCGAAATTAGGAAATTCGTCCAAAAAGTTCCTCGGGCCCACGTCTCGGAATCGGGTAAAATTATATTTTTCGGACACCCATTCACTCACGAGTCTAAACATAAGAAAATCTCTCAAATCGGAGGTCAAAATTCCAATCAAAACTCAATAATTTGGTCTATGAAATTTATCCCATTTTCTACACAATTTTCGAAATTAAAGTTTGGATTTGAGATTGGAATCATGGAAATTATTCTATAATGGATAGAAATCACTTACCCAAGTTACCCAGGTGCAAAAGTCTCCAAAAAATGCTTCTCTCGAGCTCTCTAATTCGAAAATTGCGAAAATAACATAAACCCACGGATCTGATAATATTTCCCAGCAATTCCCCACCTGCGCCCCTGGGACAGCACCTGTGTTCCCGCACCTGTGGAAATACCATCGCAGGTGCGAAAACCCACTAAAAAGCCTGGGGTCGCACATGCGGTCAAATGGCCGCATCTGCGGAAAACACACCGCACCTGCCAGGATTGGGGTATTGGGCTAGGTCTGCACCTGCGAGCTCCTCGACGCACCTGCGGAAGGTCCATCGTAGGTGTGAGACACCAGAACCAGCAATGGTTCAGCTTTCTCCCAAGTGCTATTAGCACCCGATGAGCATCCTAAACGTACCCGAGGTCCCCGGGACCCCGTCCAACCACACACACAAGTCATATAACCTAACACGGACTCGCTCGAGGTTTCAAACTACATAAAACAACACTAACACGATGAATTAAACTAAAAGTCCATGAAAATTCTTCAAACTTCTATAAATATTATGTTTTGCATTTAAGGTCCGATTCACGTCAAATTAAGTCCGTTTCTTACCAAATTTCACAGGTAACACATATAAATCATATCGAACCTTTACCGGGCTTCGAAATCATAATACGGTCCCGATATCACAAGTTTCACCTCAAATTTTATTTTCAAAAACTTGTATATTTTTCAAAAAACAATTTTCTTTAAAAATTCATTTCTCGGGCTTAGGACCTCAAAATTTGATTCCGGGCATACGCCTTAGTCCTATATTTTTCTACGGACCCTCCGAGACCGTAAAATCACGGGTCCGGGTCCGGGTCCAGGTTCGTTTACCAAAAACGTTGACTGAAGTCAACTTTATTATAATTTCCAATACAAAATTTTTATTTTTATCAATTTTCACATAAAGGCTTCCCGTCTATACGCCCGAGATGTTCACGTAAATCGAGGTGAGATAGAAGGAGGTTTTCACGACCTCAGAACACAAAATTAGATAGAATATACGGGATGACCTTTTTGGGTCATCACACCGGTACCTGGATCTGCACAAAAGAGTGCAGAGTGTAGTATCAGTAAAACCGACCCCATATACTGAGTAAGTGCCGAGCCTAACCTCGACGAAGTAGTGACGAGGCTAAGGCGGGCATTAGCAACATATAGCCTGTGACCATAATATATACAATAACGAAATAAAACAATTCTACGCGAATAAGAAAAATATAACTGAGACAATAAATATAAAGCAAGAAGGAATTCTAAACAATTGATTAAGTACTGCAACATGAATAAAATAACTCAGCCGCCTTTTCCAGGCCTCAGCTATAACCAACTCTCAAAAAAAATTCCAAACTTTAACTTTAAATGAAAATAGTGCCAAAAATATGAAAAAAGTAGTGCAAATAAAATAGTAAGTTTCCAAATCTTTGTTTTTCTTTGAAAATCAGTAAAATATATAAATGTCCTCCCTTATCGCTCCTTGTTACGGCGTGCAACTCGCTCCCACCTGTCCACCCTTATTGCTCCTCCCTAAATATACATCACCCTTATTCCTCATGTTGCGGCGTGCAACCCGACCCCACATGTCCACCCTTATCACTCCTTATTGCGGCGTGCAACCCGCTCCCACCAGACATCTCATATCAATTTATTCATAAATTTCACAATTCAGGCCAAGCCTTTCATAATATTTTTGTTTCAACAATTCAAACAGAAAACAGTATAGCTCGTAAGCTTTAACCAATATTATTCCATAACAGAACCAGCCAGAATATATGTAACCATCGTAACACTATCAACCCAACTCATTCTTTATATATATCATGATAGAATCAAGAGAACAACCAACACTTTTAACCCACTTACAACAATAATTGGGAATAAATCAATGAAACCAAATAACCACGTAAACCTTAACAAACACGAAACAATTAAATTGCATTTGTCACAGCTTCCTCAATATTATCAAAAATGAATATATATATATATATAATGCCAAACTGCTCAACTGTTTTGTACCACAAGGGAACTAGCTAAAACAACCAATACTCTTTCCAAAATAACCACAACAATATTTAACAACAAATTACCAAGACCAAGTAGTCATAGAAACAATAATGAACATAGAACAATTAAGACAAGAATCAATTAAGTTGGGAACGGAAAAGGGATCATGCTTAACAGGCAATTTGGTGGTGCATAGATACTCGTCACCTCACTTATACACCACACACATGCATTTCACACAACAAACAAGTGGGGATTCCTATTCCCTCAAGTCAAAGTTAAACCAAACACTTACCTCAATTTCGTAGGCCACTCACTGCTCAATTATAGCTTTTCCTTTAGAATCTTGCTCTAACTTTCTCGAATCTAGTCATAAGTAACTCAATATCATCAATCTATGCTAAAGGAACTAACTTTATTGAAAAATATGGCTTTTCCTAAGTTTTCTCAAAAAAATTGAAAACCCGACCCCGAGCTCGCTTGGTCTAAACTCGAGGTTCGGACCAAATTATGTTCACCCATTCACCCACGAATCGAAATACACAATTAGTTTCGAAATCCGACCTCAATTCAAGGTAAAAATTTGATTTTTATAAAATTCCCTAATTCTACCCAAACCCCCAATTTTTACCATGAAAATTCTTAGTTTTTGTTTTAAAAGTGATTAAAAATAGTAAGGAATTGAAAGAACAAAGTTTAGAATTGATTACCAATACTTTGGGGATGAACCTTGGTGAAGAAAATCGTCTCTAGGGCTTGGTAGTTCGAAAAATGGTTGAAAATTGATTATGTCCATGTTTAACAGTGTATTTATATGACTGGGCAGGCCTTCTATGCGATCGCGGAAGAAGGGATGCGATCGCATAGAATAAAAAAAATACCCCCTGAAATTTTCACTATGTGATCGCGGATATTGCTATGCGATCGCATAGAACAAAAGCTGTCCCCAGCAAATTAACACTATGCGATCGTGGATATTTCTATGCGATCGCATAAAACAAAAGTTGTCCCCAGAAAATTAACACTATGCGATCGCGGATATTTCTATACGATCGCATAGAACAAAAAAAAAGACCCCCACGATCTACACTATGCGATCGCATAGCACTAATTTAGTGGGCACCAGAAAATAGAAGACCAGCAATTTTTCTTAAGTTCAAAACATCCTGTGGCCTATCCAAAACTCACCCGAGCCCTCGGGGCTCTAAAAAAATATGCATGCAAGTCTAGAAACATCATACGGACTTGCTCGTGCGATCAAATCATGAAAATAACACGTAAAACTATGAATGAAACCTCAAAACTCATCATTTTCATCAAGAATTCTTATAGTCCATAACTTCTCAACCGAATGTCCGAATCACGTCAAACAAACTCTGTTTTTCATCAAATTTCACAATTAACTTTTAATATCATAACAAATCTTTACCGAGCTCCGGAATCAAAACACGGACCCGATACCAATGATTTCAAATATTATTTATTTTCTTTAATTCATAAATATTTCAGCAAAACAATTTCTTTCAAAAATTGATTTCTAAGGCTTGGGACCTCATAATCCATTTCGGGGCATACGCTCAAGTCCCATATTTTACTGCGGATCTCCCGGGATTGTCGGAATACGGATCCGGATCCGTTTACTCAAAATGTTGACCAAAGTCAACTATAATCAAAATTTAAATTCTAGAAATTATTATTTCTCATATTTTCACATAAAAGCTTTTCGGTTTCACGCCTGGACTACGCACGCAAATCGAGGTATTTAAAATTAGTTTATTTATGGCTATTAAGTATGGAACAGAGTCTAAATTTATAAAATGACCCCTTGGATCATCACAAGTTTATTACCTTTTAATCTAGGATAATTCATTTTCTTCTTTTGTTAGAAACTGTAGTCTAGTGTTAAGCCATTCATGAAATTGTTTCATTTTATTTCAGTTGTAATATTATGGACAAGACTTTTAAACTATGCATATTCGACTTTATATTTTTGCCCTCGTCAAATCTGATATGCTGCCTTTTTTTTGTTTACTCGAACTGGGCTAGACTCACGAACATGGCCCAGTTAGGGTTGATAGAGTCTGGACTTCAGGCCATTTGGCCTGGAGTGTTGAACCCAGCAACAATATTTAAATAATTAATGATCAGTTTTTTTTTACCGTTATAGTTGAGTATCAATATCAAAAAATGAATTTCGGATCTAATTGAAATTAATCTATCATGACTGGAATTTAAAATAGCCTCCTAAATAAAAATGGTAATGATCCAGTTTTGCTACTTAAGTATCTTCTCCTGATTTTAAAGTCTTTCATAAACTGATCAAGCAATTTCGACTCAAGAAAATCCTGTTATTTTAAAGTAGTTTTAAAATCGCCATTTGTGATATAAGGAAAAGTTTTAGGAAAGACTTTTTAGATTCATGGACTGATCCGTCTATAGGCATAAATATCCTTGTCTACTAAATGGGTCAAATAGTAGTGAAACCTTACATGTTTTTCTATGATATTATATCCATGATTCAAGCTTGCTTTATTTATTGTCTTATAATTCGAAATGTGTTAGCATGTTTATTTTCTATATACTTAGAATCCCTCATATAATCTTTTAGTTCGAACCATGTGTCTCCTTCACCTCAAATAGCCAAAAATAGGATTGGCCTAAGTGTTAATTGCTAAATTGGGTTAAGATTTGGCCATGGCCCAAACACTTGTCCTTAGACTAGCTAACTTAGCCTTAGACAATTTTGAAATCAAAGTATATGTTCGCGTAACTGTGAATAGAGTAATTTTTTCTAATAACTAAAATATACTTTTTTTTAAAAAATTGTGTATACGTTTACGTAACACAAATAAAGATTAAAATGAACACTCGTAGAGACACCTTTATGAACGGATTTTGAAATTATTATAATTACGTACACGTTCGCGTGACGTGATTTTAATTTCTTTCTACAACCAAAACAAAAACATACGCTTGCGCAACTTTGGATATTTTTCTAAGTGAATCAAGCGTCATGAATTTATATACGTATTCGTGACATAATTTTTGACGCATCAACTTCAAGCGGGTATACGTACGCATAATCCATCTTAATATAGTTTTCAAAAAATAAATAATTGAAGAACTAAAAGCAGTAAAAATGTAAAAATTGCACATAGGTATTAAAATCAGTAATTAAATAATTTAGGCCAAGTATAAATCATCAAGCGACCGTGCTAGAACCACGAAATTCGGGAGTGCCTAACACCTTCTCCCGGGTTAACAGAATTCCTTACCCGGTCTTCTGGTTCGCAGACTTTTTAAACGGAGTCAAAATTTCCTCGATTTGGGATATTAAAAATAAATAGTGTCTCGGAACACCGTAAAAATCCGGATGGCGACTCTGAAAAATTAAATAAATAATCACAAATTCGATAACGTCACTTAAATTGGAAAAACTCTCATTATCCTTTATTACTTTGAACGTGAAAAAGGAGGTGTGACATTTCTTATAAAATTCGGGTTCGATATCCATTTCAAGTGCAATTTCCTTGGCAGAAATCATAACAGTTGCAGATCCTTCTTCTCTAAAGAAAGAAATCAAATTTTTTCACTTCACATAACTTTTTTTAAAACTTATATATATCCTATTAGGTGTAACAAAAAATGGGTCCCACAAATATGAGGCATAAAATAATTGTTTTACTTGCTTCATGGAATGGCTGCCTCTACAGTCAGTTTACTTGATGTTTTGGATTGTAACACAGGCCTTTCTTCAAATTTTGCATAACAAGAATAAAAATTTAAATTACAAGAGGTAAATTTGTTCTTTGTACTTCAAATTTATGTTCTTTGTGTAGTAAAATTTTATCATCATATTTTACTAGACATGGGTCTAAGTTGACTGTTCTTCATCAAATCTATCTATATCTATCTATATACTATATTAAAAGCACAAAAACCCCTAGCGAAATGACGTTCATCTATTTACCCTTCAAAAATAAATTACACATTAAACAAAATTGTAATTAAAGTATGTTCCTAATGTATAAAATTTTGAATCAACTAAAATTTAGATATAATATTTTCTTACTTGAACTAGATTAAAAAAATCCTACGATATGTTTTTGGCAATAAATGTGAAATATTACCATAAACAAAATAGAGAATACACCTAAAGAGCACCATATATACTTTGACCACCATATCCTACAATATTTAAGATATAAAGTCAATTAATTTTTTTTATATAGATTCATTCCTTATTTGATCTATCTAACGTAACCCTAATTATATTTAGGAGTTTTCCACGTTACTTTCCTTAACGTATATTAAATGAAACATAACTAAATTTATGTTAAGACAATATTGAAATATCTACGTTAAAACAATATCAAACAAACAAAACTATTTTATTATCTTGAATTGTTTGAAAAAAAGTACTACTCCGCAATAAATTGTGCATAATGTCTCTTAATTTGCTCCAGCGGCAAGGTCAACTTTTGTACACAGAAGTCAATTGTAGATTTATTCAGCGTGAACTAGATTAACCTAGGGTATAGAAATAACTTTTTGTAATGATTTTCTTTAAAACGAAATTGTTAAAATTAAATAATAAAAAAAGGGTAGTATTAGAGAGGTCAAGTTGGCCAAACTGTAATTCTTTTTGTATTAGTGTGTCACGATCTAATTTCTCCTACATATCGTGATGGCGCCCAACGTTACCGCTAGACAAGTCAATAGCGAACTAACTCTGTGATCTTTTCTTTTAGAAATATTGAAATAGTTGATTTTTGGTCTGTATATAAATCAGAAGTGAGAATTTAACAAAATAAGATAATAGACTTTTGAAAACAAGAGAAATAAATAAAATAACCCAAACCCATTAAGTGTCTACTACCATAAATCACCAAGACCTGATGTCACAAGTGTATGGGCTACTAGTAGAATATACAAAAGATAACTACTCTACTGTCTGAAATGAAATAGACAGAACAATAAGCAAAAGAAAGACTTCGGCTACTACAGAACGGCTCGGAAGGCAGCTCACTGTGTAATCTCGTAATAGGGATCAAGTGTGTGTGTCAGACTGGTATCCAGATGCACATACCTCAGATCCTGCACATTAAGCACATAAGTGTAGCATGAGTACATAAACAACGTGTACCCAGTAAGTATCCATTCTAACCTCGAAGAAGTAGTGACGAAGGGACGACTTTGACACTTACTATGGGCTAACAATAAAATGTCGAAATAATAACTAAACATGGATTACAGAAGTGTATCTGAAAACTCAATAACAGCAATAATAACAATCATTTCGTTAATAGTATATCCCAAGTTTATGTGACGATCCAAATTCTCCCTCCGTGAATTGTCGTGACGGCACCTAGTCTCTACGACTAGGTAAGCCTAACACTTTGCAGAAGTGAAATGAAAGCATGAACATTACTAACTAACAGTAACAATAATCTAAATAAGCAATTGGATGTCGCTCTCCATATACAATTATCAACTTCCGAAATGTACAAAATCACTCCTAAGACCCGGAACACCGTAAGTCACAAGCTACTAAGAAGTCTTAACTGTTCTATACATCATTTCTAGAGAAAAGAGGGGAAAATGAACATACGGGGGATAAAGGGGGACTCCGAGGATCTGCGGGCGCGAGCAGATGTACCTTGAAGTCTCCGGCAGCAGCTACTGCAACTATGAACGAGGCTGGTAAGAAGAACCTGGATTTGCACACGAAAAACATGTGCAATAAAAGGGCGTGAGTACACCACAATGGTACCTAGTAAGTGCCAAGCCTAACCTCGGTCGAGTAGTGACGAGGTCAGGTTAGGGTCCTACGAGTATACATCTATAATAAAGCGAGCAAGAATGAAACATCTCAGTAAAATAAAGACTGAAATTAAACAAAGAAAGGAACCATAGAGAGATAACAATTCAGTACACAGAAATGCAACATGGGATCTCCCAAGATACCGTCTCGTAGTCCCAAACGTAAATGTATAGGTGGATCTCCCGGAATACCGTTCCGTAGTACCAAAGTAAATATGCAAGACATGGGGATCTCCCAGAATACCATTCCGTATTCCCAAAGTAAATATACAGAACAAGGGGATCTCTCGGAACATCGTTCTGTAGTTCCAAAGTAAATATGCAGCCCAAACAATAGAATTTAGTAATTACAACACGGAATCCTACAGTTCAGCCTAAGTACAAATAAGTTAAAATAGGTAAATTCACTAAAACATGTTGCACGTAGTTTAGCAAAAAAAGTTAAGGCAAGTAGGCACGCTACTCTAATCTAGCAGGATACTACACATGCTAATAAGATTCAAATAAGAAGGAAAGCAGGTTACAACTTAGAAGAAACCGGGTTTTTACAATAATTAGCCTGTGTACGTACTCGTCACCTCACGTACACGACGCTCATATATCAAAAACAGTATCAATCCTAAGGGGAGTTCCCCACACAAGGTTAGGCAAGCCACTTACCTCGAACCAAGCTCAAATCAATCCGTAATAACGCTCTTTCCACGAAAATCCGATTCCGAATGGCCCAAATCTAGCCAAAATCAATTACATAACATGAATACAACTACAAGGAACTAATCTAGCTACTGAAATCAAATCTAAAAAAAAGAAATTGGAAGTTCACCCCAAAACACATCCTCGGACCCACGTCTCGGAATCGAGTAAAAAGTTATCAAATATGAACACTCATTCACTCACGAGTTCACCCGTACAAAAATTATTCAAATCCGATGTCTAAATCCCAATCAAAACTCAGAAATTCAGTTGGGGAACTTTTCCCCCTTTTTCTAACTTTCTCAACCAAATTCCTTAATTAAATTAAGAAAACAGCAATAGATTAATGAAATGAAACCAAAATCGAGCTAGTAATCGTTACCCCAAAGCTCTCTCTGAAAATCCCTCGAAATATCGCAAATTCTCGAGCTCTCAAGTCCAAAAATGAAGAAATGAATCAAACCCTCGATTTAGGCCCTTTTTCTGCCAGTTAAACCGCATTTGTGGTCCTTTAACCGCTTCTGCGGCTAGATCTTCGCACCTGCAGAATTTCATTAAATCCCCAGACTCCGCACCTGCGCACCTATATCCGTATCTGGGGACGCGCTTCTACGAAACTTTGGGTTCCTTCCCAATACGGTTCTGCGACCCCTCTTCCGCAAATGCAGCTTCGCTTCTACGGCACACCCGTCGCATCTGCGACCACTGGCTCCCAAGTCTAAAAGCGCACATGCGACCCCATCCTCGCTTCTGCGGGACCGCACCTGCGGACTTCCCACTGCAGGTGCAAAAACACTAGAACCAGCAACTTCAGCAACTTTCCTAAGTCTCAATTCAATCCGTTAAGCACCCGAAACTTACCCGAGGCCCCCGGAACCTCAATCAAACATACCAACCAACCCTAAAACACCATACGAACTTGGTCGAGCCCTCAAACGACCTCAAGCAACGCTAAAATCACGAATCATCCTCTGATTCAAACTTAAAGAACTTAGAATTTTCCAAATTCGACACCCGACGCTGAAACCTATCAAAACACGTCCGATTGACCCCAAATTTTGCACACAAGTTACATTCAAACCTACGAACCTATTCCAACTTCTGGAATCGAAATCTGATCCCGATATAAAAAACTCCACTGCCGGACAAAATCTCCAAAACGTCGATTTCCGCCATTTCAAGCCTAAATAAGCTACCAACCTCTAAAACATAATCCGGACACGTCCCTAAGTCCAAAATCACCTAACGGAATCGACGGAACTCCATTCCGGAGTTGTCTTCACACAGTTCCAACTACGGTCCAAATCTTAAGGCTTAAGCTCCCATTTAGGGAATAAGTGTCCCAAAACACTCCAAAAAACAAAACGAAACCTTCCGGCAATTCACAATAGAAAAAATAGATATGGTGAAAGAAGCTAATAGGGAATCGGTCCTATAACTATCAAGACAACCGGCCAGGTCGTCACATCCTCCCCCTCTTAAAATAATTGTTCGTCCTCGAACGAGTATAGAGACATACCTGAAGCTGTGAAAATATGAGGATAACGTTTGTGCATATCCCGCTCGGTATCCTAAGTGGCCTCCTTCACAGGCTGACCTCTCCACTACACCTTCACTGAAGTTATATCCTTTGACTTCAACTTTCAAACCTACCGCTCCAAAATGGCCACCGGATCCACATCATAAGTCATATCACCATCCAACTGAACCGTGATGAAATCCAAAACATGGGACGGATCACTGATATACTTCCGGAGAATAGAAACATGAAATACTGGATGCACACTCGACAATCTAGGTGGCAAGGCAAGCTTGTAATCCACCTCCCCTATCCTCTGAAGTACCTCAAAAGGCCTCATTTCCCGAATCTCATAACACCCTTCATGGGTGATATATTTAGCAGAACCTTCTCCCCGACCATGAAAGACACATCACGGACCTTCCTGTCCGCATAGCTCTTCTGCCTAGACTGTGTTGTGCGAAGCCACTCCTGAATCAATTTCACCTTGTCAAATACATCATGGACCAAGTCTGTATCCAAGAGCCTAGCCTCACCTGGATCAAACCATCCCACCGGATATCTACACCGCCTCCCATATAAGTCCTCGTACGGAGCCATCTGAATACTCGACTAATAACTTGTGTTATATTCAAACTCCGCGAGCGGCAGAAACTTGTCCCATGAACCCCCAAAATCAATGACACAAGAGTGTAACATGTCCTCCCATATCTGGAAAATGCGCTCGGATTGTCCGTCCGTTTGAGGGTGAAAGGTTGTGCTCAACTCAACCTGAATACCCAACTCTCGTTGCACGGCCCTCCAAAACTGCGATGTAAATTGTGTGCCTCTATCTGAAATGATGGAAACTGGGACACCATGAAGGCGAACAATCTCTCGGATGTAAATCTCTGCCAACCGCTCTGAAGAGTAAGTAGTACCAACTAGAATGAAGTGCGCAGACTTAGTCAGTCAATCCATAATCACCCAAATAGCATCAAAGTTCCTCAAAGTCCGTGGGAGCCCAACTATGAAATCCATGGTGATCCTCTCCCACTTCCACTCTAGGATCTCTAAACTCTGAAGCAAGCCACCCAGTCTCTGATGCTCATACTTAACCTGCTGACAGTTGAGACACTTAGCCACAAACACAACTATTCATCCTCCTCCACCAATAGTGTTGTCTCAAATCCTGGTACATCTTCGCGGCACCCGGATGGATGGAATACCGTGAGCTGTGGGCCTACTCAAGAATCAACTCCCGAAGCCCATCCACATTGGCTTCACATATCCAGCCTTGCATCATCAACATGCCATCATCACCAATAGTCACATCTCTAGCATCACCTCGTCGGATCCTGTCCTGAAGGACGAGAAGACGGGGGTCATCATACTGATGCTCCCTGATACGATCATTAATGGAAGACCTAGAGACAGCACAAGCCGAATCGGCTCCGAAATATCCAATCTGACAAGCTGGTCAGCTAAGGCCTAAACATCCAATGTTAAGGGTCTCTCTACTGCTGGAAGATATGTTAAGCTCCCCAAACTCTCCGCCCGGTGACTCAAAGCATCGACCACCACGTTGGCCTTCCCCGGGTGGTACAAAATGGTGATATCATAGTCCTTAAGAAGCTCTAACCACCTCCGCTGATGCAAGTTAAGATCATTTTTCTTGAACATATGATGTAAACTACAATGATCTGTGTAGATCTCACAAGGCACACCGTACAAATAATGCCTCCAAATCTTCAGGGCGTGAACAATAGTTGTTAACTCAAGGTCAAGATAGGATAATTCTTCTCATGTACCTTCAGTTGTCTAGATGCGTAGGCAATCACCCTACCGTTCTACATCAACACCGCGCCAAGACCAATCCACGATGCATTTTAATATACAGTGTAAGACCCCAAACCTGTAGGCAATACCAATACTGGGGTTGTAGTCAAAGTTGTCTTGAGCTTTTGATAGCTCTCCTCACACTCCTCTATGCACCTGAATGGAGCACTCTTCTGGGTCATCCTGGTCATAGGTGCTATAATAGATAAGAATCCCTCTATAAAATGACGGTAATACCCTGCCAGACCAAGAAAACTGCGGATCTTCGTGGCTGATGACGGTCTAGGCCAACTCTACACTACTTCCACCATCTTCGGATCCACCTTGATCCCATCACTCGATACCAACTAACCCAAAAATGCCACTGAGTCTATCCAAAATTCACACTTAGAAAATTTTGCATACAACTTCTTTTCCCTCAAAGTCTAAAGCACAGTCCTCAGGTGCTGCTCATGATCCTCCTGAGTCCGGGAGTATACTAGACTGTCATCAATGAACACAATGACAAAGGATTCAAGATAAGGCCGGAACACACTATGCATCAAATGCATAACGGTTGTTGGGGCATTGGTCATTCCGAAAGACACGACAAGAAACTCATGGTGACTATATCGGGTCCTAAAGGAAGTCTTCGGGATATCTAGCTCCCGAATCTTTAACTGATGATAACTTGAACGCAAGTCAATCTTGGAAAACACCCTGGCACCCTGTAACTGATCAAATAAGTCATCAATGTGAGGAAAAGGGTACATGTTCTTCACTGTAACTTTGTTCAGCTGGCGATAATCAATACACATACGCATAGAACCATCTTTTTTCTTCACAAACAAGACCGGAGCAACCCAAGGTGATACACTGGACGAACGAAGCCCTTATCAAGCAACTCCTGCGACTGCTACTTCAACTCCTCCAACTCAGGAGGAGCCATACGGTATGGAGAAATACATATGAGTTGAGTGCCCGGCAACAAATCAATGCCAAAGTTAATATCTCTATCGGGCGGCATGCCCCGAAGTTCAGCTGGAAACACATCTGGGAAATCCCTCACTATAGAAACTGACTCAACTGTAGGGGTATTAATACTGATATCTCTCACATAAGCTAGACACGCGTCACACCCCTTCTCAACCATTCGTTGAGCCTTAAGAAATGAAATAACTCTACGAGGTGTATACTCTAAGGTACCCCTCCACTCTAATCGCGGTAAGTCTGGCATAGCTAGCGTCACAGTCTTAGCGTGGAAATCATGAATAGCATAATGGGACAACAACCGGTCCATGCCCAAGATAACATCAAAATCTACCATTGTGAGCAATAATAAATCGACTCTGGTCTCAAAACCACTAAGAGCAATCAAACACGACCGATATACACAATCCACAACAAGAGAATCTCTCACAGGAGTAGATACATAAATAGGGGAACTGAATGAATCCCGAGATATGCCCAAATGTGGATCAAAATAAGAGGACACATATGAATACATAGAGCTTGGGTCAAATCATACCGACGGATCTCTATGATAGACTGGAAAAATACCTGTAATGATGGAGTCGGAAGCAACTGCCTCTGAATGAGCCGTAAGAGCATAATACCTCTCCTGGCCTCCCCTTCTAGGGCGACCTCGACCTCCTCGGCCTCCACCTTGGGTTGGCTGAGCAGGTGGGGCGGTAACTGGTGCTGGTAGCATGGCCGATGGACCCGATGGAGCACGTGGTGGCTGAGAAGCCTGTGGAGGTACACCCCTCCTACATCTGGGGTAATCCCTCACCATATGGCGAGTATCACCACACTCAAAACAACCCCTCGGAGGACGCAGCTGATGTGGCTAGCTCGGGCCAGGTCTGCTGGACTGGCTTCTAATAACACCCCGAGCAGGATGCATACTAGACATTGGCGTTGCATAATAAGGCTCCTAAGGCCTAGAAGGGGCTGGAACACCGTTGGCGGTTGGAAGAGATAAATGAACATGGCGACTCACATAACCCCTACCATGGCGAGTTGTTGGGGCACGAGCTCCAGAATAATAACCAGTCCCTCGAGACCTCTTGGCCTCTCTCCTCTCTGTACCGAGCCAACATGCCTTCCAATCTCCTGGCGATACTCACAACCTGTTGATAAGAGATGTCCATCTCCAACTCCCTGGAAATACTGAATCTGATGCTGGGGTGGAGCTCCTCAATAAAGAGATGGACCCTCTCCCGAAATGTGGTGACCAAGGCCGGTGCATGTTGGTCCAACTCACTGAAACAGATTGCATACTCCGACACAGTCATAGAAACATGGCGCAGCTACTCAAACTTCACGCGCCAAGCATCCCTGAGTCTCTGAGGGACATACTCTCGCAAGAACATATTTGAGAACTGAGTCCATGTGAGTGAGGCTGCCTCGTCCGGACTACTCATCTAATAAGCACTCCACCAATGATAGGTTGCTCCTTAAAGGCTGAAAGCGGTAAAAGAAACCCACTCGTCTTCGCTATGCCCATAGTGCGGAGAATATGATGACACTCCTCTACAAATCCCTGAGCATCCTCTGAAGCTAATCCGCTAAAGGTAGGTAGGTGATACTTCTTGTACCTCTCAAGTCTAAGTTTCTCTACCTCAGAAGCAGCTGGCCTGGTCTCATGCTGAATTGGAGCTACCAGTGGCATAGGAATAAACTCTGGATCCTGATCAACCTAGACCCTCTGCTCAGGAGTACGGGCTGCGGGAGTCTATGCCCCTCCCCCGACCTAAGTTGTGGTGGGAGCTAGTTGAATCACAGCCTGAGCGAAAGTGCTAAACATGCTCATGAACTAAGCGAGAGTCTCCTGGAGGGCTGGTGCAACAATAGGAACCTCTAGTGCCTGCCCTCCAGTTGTAGCTACTGGGGGCTCCTCTATCGCAGCTTGCGCAGGTGCTCTAGATGCACCGCATGGTCGTCCTCTACCCCGACCCCAGCCTCTAGCGGCTCTAGCAGGGGGCTCGGGTTCCTGGTCATCATATCTCCCGGTACAGGTCCACACCATTAGTGAGAAAGAATAGAATAGAGTATTTTAGAATTTTGATGCCAATAACTCGCACGACAAAGGAAATCAAAGAAGTATGATTGTTCCTACAGTTCCATAGCCTCCCGAAGATAAGTACAGACGTCTCCATACCGATCCGCGAGACTCTATAAATAGGCTTGTGACTCACGATACTTATGAACCTAGAGCTTTGATACCAACTTATCACGACCCAAATTCTGCCTCCGTAAATTATCGTGACAGCACCTAGTCTCTACGACTAGGTAAGCCTAACACTTTGAATCATGAACATTATTGATGCGAGGCTAGAATTCATGGTTTAATATGTTATATGCCTTACATTTTATGTGCGTTAATGATAAAAACACACTTTTTATGTGCTTAATAGAGTTTATATCATGTGTAGGTGAAGTGGAGAGGGAAACGGAGCTAAAGGGATGCAAATACGTCGAAAATACGCTTTAGGGTCGAAGAGGAAACATCCGGGTGATAACCGGGCGTTTGGACCCTAAAGACAGGCAACCCCTGGCGTTAGGGGGGCGTTAGAGCCCAAACGTCGGGCCCGCCCTGGCCTTAAGGGGGCTTTGAGCCCAAACCCCCGGGGTTCCAAGTTCGGTCAATTCCGAGTTTTGACGAGTTTAAGTGTTTCCCGGTCGGAATAGAAGTCTCCTACACAATCAGGGTTCGTCCTAAACATATAAATAGACCCCAAAAGCACAACTTGAAGAGGATTCGAAGGATTCGAAGAGAGGAAACCATTGAAGTGACAAAACATTGATTTTTACATATTTTATTTATTACTTTGTAGTTCAATTATGCAATTTATTTTGGGTTTGATTCTTATGAGCATGTCTAGCTAACTTCTTTAATCTAGGGTTTTGGTAGAACCCGTTGGGGTTAAACCTATTGTGTTATTAATATAGGTTTGATTGGTTGATTTATCTCTATTTGTTCAACTACGTTCTTGTTGTAGTTGATTGAAAGGGCCCTCAATTAGCTGTTCTTATTTATTATGTATCTACTTGAGAGAGAGTGCATGTTTAGGTAGTTGTTTGAACAACATCACTCCCGGAGTATAGACGAAAGTCATAACCGAGGGTTTAGAGGTTGGATTAGAGATAACGATACCTCGGGTGCAATCTAAAGTGAACTGTAATGCAATCTAGCTAGCGTAACTTGAGAGAGTGCGTCTAGTAAATTATCATAATTACTTGAGAGAGATTTATGGTAGATAGAGTGTTCATGATTGATAGAGACAACTAATCAAACTATAAGAAGTATCCGAGAAGTAAGTTCACCAACGGGGGAAACCATAACCTTAGACCTTTATCATCATTATTTACAACACATTGTTAGTAATTGCTAGTTATTATTATTGTCAGTAGAATTAGTAAAACATCACCAATTTATATTAAAAAGTCTTGAGAGAATTGATTGAGTAAAAGTTGTGTATTCTAAAGACTTGATTGATACATAAATTCCCTGTGGGATCGACTTTGGGCATTATACCCCCGATTATATTTGTAATGCCCATTTAGTCTTTTATTAGACATAGTTGAGCGTGATCAAATTTTGGCGTTGCCGGGGAGTTAACGGTATTATCAATTGAGTTGGAAGAAATACAAAATTCTGAAATATAGTCAATTTTCTTTAAATTTTCATTTTTACATTGAAAGTTTAATGTTAGATAACGTGTTGCAATTGCATGCCTAGAAACTCATCGAGGACTGGTGAAGTAATTGAAGCCTTATCAAACCCCGAGAAAGTTTTCAGGGCCATAAACTGGACCAACCAGAAAAGCAAACATCAACGACAAATTGAACAAATTGAAACTGACATGGAAGATGCACATAACCAGAACAATCATGGGGATGATGTGGTAGACCCAGTCGCTCAAATAGGGGCAGAGGCTCCTTTATATGACTGGGCACAACCCACAACTGAGAATTTGGCCACGGCAATACTGGTTCCTCAGATACAGGCCGAGTCCTTTCAGATAACAAATAATATGCTGCACCTATTGCAGAACAAAGGGCTATTCTCAGGGTCATACATTGAAGACCCCCAGCAGCACTTGAAAAACTTCTTGTCAATCTGCAAAACACAGAGGCAGCCTAACGTCACTCAGGAGGCAATAAAATTGTTGTTGTTTCCATTCTCAGTGACTGGTGCTGCCCAAACTTGGCTAAACTCACTCCCCATCAATTCCATTACCACATGGGAGGATTTAGTCAAACAGTTCGTGAACAAGTTTAATCCACCTAACAAGACTGCCCAACAAATTGATGAAATCTTGAGCTTCAGACAGAAACCACTTGAAACACTGCAAGAGACATTGGAACGATTTAAGAGTATGCTGGTTATTTGTCCACATCCTGGCATTCCAGAGCAAATGTTANTGTGAAAGCAAATGTTGATGCTTCGGCTGGTGGAGCATTCCTGAGCAAAACTTGGAGAGAGAGTCAAATCTTACTTGATAAAATGGCACAGAATTCAGGATGGACAACAAGGAATGCACCCATTACTCCTGTAGTTCATTCAGTGTCATTCGATCCAGCTAATACCATTGCAGAGAACGTGGCCACCTTGATAATACAAATGAGTATACTTACTAAGAAGGTGGAAGAATCGGGACAAAAATATCAAGTACACATTGTTGACAGAACCAATGGGGGCTTATGCACTTCTTGCATTAGTCAACCACTTGGTAATCACTGGAATACAGAATGTCATCACCCTCCTTATCCAGAAAATATGAATTATGTGTCGAATTAGGGAAGCCAGAGACAAGGGGGGCAGAACTGGGGTTTGCAAGTTCAACCATATAGGCCACCTCACCAACAGCGGAATAGTGGAAATATGGGTGTCAAGGGACCACAAGGTAATGCAGCACCGTATCAAAGGCCACAAGGTTATACCCAGCAGAATCAGCAACAATCATATTACCCTCCTCAGCAACAACAAGGGGGAAGGCAAGAAGATGGGTTTGCCAGGTTAGAAGCTATG
>ML316753.1:128267-163419 GCA_005239505.1 Nicotiana paniculata | reverse complement strand
AGTTTGGGTCCTTTTCTATGAGAAAATGGATGAATCAAATTTTTCCTGGCCCAATTTGGTAGCAAATTTTTCCTTTTTATAAACCTCTCATTTTTTCGACTGGCCTGCTCTTTTGCAGTACACTCATTGTAGTGCCCAGTCTTACCACAATGGGTGTAGATTTTATTCTCAGGGAGAGTGAGATACTTGCTTTTGGGATCCCACTTGGGCAATTGACTTCCAAAGCCAATCCCTCTCCTGTTGCTACTATGATTCTCTTGAAGCCATATCAGGGCATCAGAGGATTTATTCCATTTACAAGTTCGATCTAATTCATGTTTGACTTTACCAAGTTCTTCATTAAGAGTTCTTATCTGTTCATCCTTGGCATACATCTTATCTTTTAGTTTTCCCACGTTTTCTTCTAACATGATATGAGAATATTCAACAACCTTTTTACTGGATCCTAGCTTTAGCTTTAAGTTTTCAGATTTGAGTTCTAGAATCTCAGTTTCAAGTGGATGGACCTGGTTCAACAAGTGAGTGTTTTTCTTTTCAGATTCACTGACTCTGATTTCTAGGTTCATGCACTTTGATTTTAGCATTGCACATTATTTAGATAGTTGATCTTTCTCTTTGGTTGTTTCCTCATAATCATCTATGAAATCAAGTAGCAACTCAAAGAGTTTTTCCTTAGATAGGAACTTTACTTTGTTTTTAAGATGGGAGATACTTACCTCTGGTTCTTCATGTGATTCCTCATCAGATTCTCCAATTTCCATGAGCTCCTGATCTTCAGTCTCCCCATCTTCTGATTCCTCATCTGAACTTTCCCCCCAAGCAGCAACCATAGCCTTTATTTTGGTTTTCTTGGGTTGGACTTGTTCCTTCTTCCTGTTCCTTCTCACATATCTATCCTTTTTCCATTCTACTTCCCACTGAGGACAGTTTTTGATGAGATGGTCAGTCTTACCACATTTATAGCATCCCTCATTAGTTGGCCTTTCTGGGGCTATTGCTTTGTTGTAGTTTCCTCCTCTAGAGATGCCCTTCTTCCTTATGAGAAAGTTTATGAATTCCTTGGTGATCATGTCCATCTCATCATCCTCCAGATCTGCTTCCTCAGTTATTCTTAGTGCTAGACTCCTCTCTTTCTTTGGACCATCCATCTTCATTGTCTGCCTTCTCAGTTCATAGGCAGTGAGGTTTCCAATCAGCTCATCTAATCTCAGGGTTGCCATATTTTGGATTCCTGGATAGTAATGATTTTGCTTTCCCAGGAAATAGGCAAGACCCTTGTTAGGATCTTCTCAACCCTGTCCTCTTCAATAATGACTCTTCCAAGAAACTTCAATTCATTACNGCAAGGTATCCCAAATCTCTTTGGCAGTGGTGCAACTTTGGATTCTGATGAACTCGTCTGGACCTAGTCCACACACTAGCCATTTTTTGGCCTTTGCATTCTTCTCCCATTTCTTCAGATCCTCAGCAGTGCAATCAGCTCTAGTCTTTGGTACATCTATACATTCAGCAGTCTTCATCATGGTAGCTAGAGGACCATCAGTGAATATGTCCCAGAGTTCATAGTATTCTCCAGTCAGGTGGCCCTTCATCCTGTTTTTCCACCAAGAGTAATACTGGCTATTGAAGAGTGGTGGCCTTGCAGTTGATTGACCTTCCCAATTTCTAGGTGGTGCACTCATCTTGATTTTTTCCAAGGTGTTAGCTTTTCAAGGATAACCTGTTCTGATACCAATTGTGAGGTACCCAATTTTTTAAGTGTTGTCTAACTGGAAGAACCTGGTTCTTCTTGATGTACTTACTTCTACTGTTTCAGAATATTAAAAGCAGTAAAGTAAAAACACAAAGATTTTTACGTGGAAAACACCTGGGTCAAAAGGTGAAAAAACCAAGACCTACTCCTCAGTAGCATTTTCTCAAACACTTCACTAAAAACTCTGAGCCAAACGGACTTACCAAATAAACTCTTTTGTAATCCTAGGACTAACTCTAATCCCTTTGTAGTAACTAGCCCCCAGCTAATTTCTACAAGATTCACGTTAACTCTAACTTGAACAATGTGTACCTATTACAATTTCTTCTATGAAAGCTGAAAAGATACAATATTGAAACTCCGACTACAATCAACTAGACTCAATAAATAATCAGATGGAACTGGTTCTTCTAGTTGAACTGTAGCCTTTGAATTGCACAATGATTCTGCTAACAAAATAACTCTGGGAAATTTTCTTTCAGATTTTGATTCACTTTAGCTTTTGTGCTTTAAGAATTCCAGCAGAAATACATCGAGTATTTATAGAGTCGGTTGTTGAGCTTGTCGTCCAATTCTAGTCCAACTCTACCTAGGTGAACAAATTCGCATCAAACTCAACTTCCTTTCTTTTGTTACTTTCCTTGCTGAATTCGACTTCAATCAGTTTGCAACCTTTTCGCATTAGGAGACAGTCTCTTGGTTCATTGATATTTCACATTCACAAATATCTCCTATGCATATAGGGTTCATGTTCCAGCTATTCAGTTCAAGATGTGTGCTCTGATGGACCCGGTTCAACTGGTCCGCCATTTGTCAATCTTCAAAACTATGTAGTGACATAGGTCAGCAGAAAACACTAGTTGAATCTTGTTTTGACTCGTACAAAATAGGGTTCAACAATTCTGATATGGCGAGTTATGTTCAACACTATTTTTTATGTTGATTATGCTTCTCATCGTTCCCCGTACTTTGTTATATCTGATTCTTTGTGAGGAAGTGAAATGCACGAAGGGTGTTTCCGTGCTTGTAAGGGAGAATGACTATGCATGAAGGGTGCTTCTGTTCTTTCTTCATGTATTAATATCATTGCATGAAGGTTGTTATCGTGCTTGAGAGAAAGTACGGATATGCACAAAGGTGTTTCTGTGCTAGTTATTATAATAGATTGTGAGAATTAGAGTAAAATCACTAAGGGTAATTTCATGCCATTTGTTGGAAATGTGGTCTTTATTTATATATTCGGACCAAGAATTTTGTTTTATTGCTTCATAATTACCTTTGAAAGGCTTGTTTAGAGTTTTTGTGGAAGTATAAGTTGTGGTTTACTTGGTAGAACCTTCCTTATTTTCTCGTTTTATATCTCTTTAGTTATGTAATGGTTAACCTTCTCATATGTCGTTGTACTAGTATTTTACTTGCTATTTATTTTTCATCTCTTTATTTCTCATTACTTTACTGCTCATGTTTATTTGTAGGTGTCTTGTCTTAGCCTCGTCGCTACCTTATTGCGGTTAGGCTCGACACTTATAGAGTACATTTAGTCCGTTTTACTTATACTACACGTTTTCACTTCTTGTGTAGATTCTAACATTGATACTACCAGAGTTTTGTGAGGTGCTTAGCGGATACCAGATAGACGATTAGAGTTAGAGCATCATCCCATTCACAAGCCTTAGAGTCATCTTTACATTTTTTTGTATTATTTCTACTTTCCAGACCATATTATATTTCTTTTAAGACAATGTATTTAGCAAACTCCGGTAGCTCGTGTATTTGTGACTCCACGTATTGGGATGGTTGACGTTAGTGATGATCTTTAGACTCATTTTGTATGCTCCTGAGTTATTATTGCTTTACTTAATCGTCTTATTATTTGCTCTTAGTTCCATTTCTTTTGTGTTCATCATCATGTGTCGACTTGCCTAGGAGGCGGAGTTAGGTACCATTGTGACCCCGTGGGTTGGGAGTTTGGTCCATGACAAGTTAGTATCAGGGCCATAGGTTGCATAGGTCTCACGAGTCATAGGCAAGCTTGGTAGTCTTGAGGATCAGTACGGAGACGTCTGTAGTTATCTTCTAGAGGCTATAGGGCTTTAGGAAGCTTCACTTTATTTCTTTCTCTATCGTGCCACTTTGTTTTATCATGAGGTTTGAATATTTCTTCTCTTATTCTCTAATAGATAGTAAGGACACATGTTTCGTCTGCAGCTGAGAAGGAGCCGGAGCCCCAGGTTGTAGCAAATACAAAGGGTAGGGGCTAGGGCAAGGGAAGAGATAGAGGTGGATCTAGATCTCAGCGTAGTAGCACCCATAGTCGATCCTCAGATAGCTCAGAATAATGAGGTTCCAGATCAGGTTGAGGCAGGAGGATCGGCTCTGGTTCCAAGGGGTTTATTTCTACCTAGTGCTTTAGGATGCCTTAGTCCGCATAGTTGGTCTCATGGAAAGTATGGCTCAGGCCGGTATGTTTCCTGTGGCACCATCCGTTTCTCAGGCCAGAGGAGGATCTCACACTCCCACTACTCATACCCCAAAGCAGATGGCCCGTGGCTAACAAACCACAGGAATTCTAGCAATTGGAGTGGTTCAGCATATTATTGCTATATGATCCGGGCAAAGGCCCGTGATGTCAGTTGATGTGCTGAAGAGGTCGGAAAGGTTCACTAAGTTGTTTCCCCCTCACTTTAGCGGTGCATCTTCAAAGTATGCTCAGGACTTCTTGGACCGTTGCCATTATATTTTGTGCAACTTGGGACTAGTGGAGTCCAATGGAGTTGATTTCATCGTCTTTCAAATGCATGGTTCTGCCAAGAGGTGGTGGCAGGTTTATGAGCTAGGCAGGCTAGCGGGATCACCTTATCTCACATGGGCTTAGTTTTCGCAGTTGTTCTTGGAGAAGTTTATACCCTTCACTCAGAGAGAGGAGTTGTGCAGCCAGTTCGAGTGCCTTCAGAACTCAGAATGAGACGAGATTTGTGGGCTTATCTTGTCATGCAATTAATCCCTACTAAGAGGGAGAAGGTGCGGAGGTTGATAGAGGGTCTTAAATATGGAATTAGACTTCAGATGGCCAGAGAGGCCGAGACTGAGATTTTTTTTACTTAGGTAGTAGATATCTCAAAGAGAATTGAGCGCATTAGAGGCCAGGAAAGAAAGACGTACTTTGATAAGAGGCCTATCATTTTGGAGGATTCAATGGTGCATCGTCTGAAGGCACTGGTTCCTTAAGTAGGTTCCATCTGATCAGGTTGATACAGTCAGCACTACAGGTCACGCATGGTACATCAGGCAGCCATAGTGCTTATAGACCTCATTCCGAGCAAGAATGGGTAGCCAAAATATAGTGCACCTCCAACTCTAGTTAGTTCACCTCCATATAGAGCTACCATGGTGGTTATTTGGGTTGCAGGGATAGCCTCAGGAATAGCCACATCAGCAGAGGCTTGCTATGTGTATGGAGATCTGAGGCACGTCGCGAGGTTCTGCTCTAGGTCATAAAAAAGATGTCACAGCAAGGCACTCATGCTATGATTATATCACATATGCTCCACCACCCGCTTAGTAAACTAGAGGTGAGGGTTATATAGCTAGAAGTGGAGGATAACCAGTTAGAGGTGGAGGCCAGTCAGTGAAAGATTGTCCTTGAGGTGGAGGACAAGTCAACAGGGCTCAGTCTCATTGTTATGCATTTATGGATGGGCCGGAGGCAAAGTCGTTTGATGCACTTATTACATGTATTATCTTAGTCTGTCATAGAGATGCTTCTGTGTTATTTGATCTAGTACATATTCTTATTGTCGTAATATTTTTCTTCGCACTTGAGTATGCCTCGTGAGTCTCTCGATGCTCCTGTTTTGGTGTCTACACCAGTTGGAGATTTTATATTAGTTGATCGGGTGTGCCGGTCTTGTGTTGTTACTATTTATGGTCTTGATTGATCGTTTGTTGCTGAATATGGTGGATTTCAAGTTTATTCTTGTTCTGAATTGGTTTTCCTCGTATCATGATATTTTAGATTATCATGCCAAGACTGTGACTTTAGCCATGTTGAGGTTGCCTAGATTAGAGTAGAAAGGGACCCTCAATCATACCACTATCAGGGTGGTTTCGTATTTGAAGTCTCAATGTGTGATTGAGAAGGGGTGCATAGCGTATTTGGCTTACATTTGAATTCTTGTGGAGGTACCTCTTATGGATTCGGTATCGTCTTTGAGGAAGTCTTCATCAGTGTTTCCTATAGATTTGCCAGTTATACCACCCGAAAGGGATATTGACGTTTGCATTTATTCAATTCTGGACACTCGACCTAATTTTATTCCACTGTACCGTATGGCTCTAGCTGAATTGAAGGAATTGAAGCCTCAGTTGCAGGATTTGCTTGATAAATGATTCTTTAGACTGAGAGTTTCACCTTGGGGTGCACTAGTGTTGTTTGTTAATAAAAAAGATGGATCAATGAGGATGTGCATTGACTATCGGTGGCTGAACAAGGTTACATCAAGATAAAGTATATGTTGCCAATGATTGATGATCTATTCAACCTCTTTAGGATGACAAGTTATTTTTCAAGTTTAATTTCTACTATCATGTGAAGATGAGGGTATTGGTTCACTAAGACAGCTTTTAGGACTCGTTATGCTCATTACGAGTGCTGGGTGATGTTGTTTGGTTTGACTAATGCTCCAGTAGCCTTCATGGATTTGATGAAGCGGGTGTTCAAGCCTTATTTTCATTTCGTTGTGATTGTGTTTATTGATGATATTCTGGTTTACTCCCATAGTAAAGAGGAGCATGAGTAACCTATGGATAGTACTTCTAACTTTGAAGGATTGTCAGTTACATGTCAAGTTTTCAAAATGTGAGTTCTAGTTGGACTCATTTGCTTTCTTGGGTCATGGTGTGTCTTTTGATGGTATCAAGGTGGATCCCAAGAAGATTGAGGCAGTTCATATTTGGCCTAGACCTACTTCAGCTACACGAATTTGGAGCTTCGTGGGATTGGCAGGCTACTACTTCCATTTCAAGGAGGGGTTTTCATCTGTCACAGCACCATTGACTAAGTTGACTCGGAAGGGAAATCTTTTCAGATGGCTTGATGAGTTTGAGGAGAGCTTTCAGAAGCTCAAGATTTCCTTGACTATAGCCCCAGTGTTAGTGTTGTCCATAGGTTCGAGGTTCTACATTGTGTATTGTAATACATCGCATATTGGGCTTGGCCCGGTGTTGATGCAGGATGGTAGGGTGATTGCCTACGCATCACGCCAAATGAAGGTCCATAGGAAGAAATACCACATGCATGATTCGGAATATCAACCATTGTGCACACGCTCAAGATTTGGAGATATTACTTATATGGCATGCCATGTGAGATCTACACCGATCACCGAAGTCTCCAGAATCTATTCAAGTAAAAGGATCTTAATTTGAGGTAGCGGAGATAGTTGGAGTTACTGAAAGACTATGATATCACCATATTGTATCATCTAGGAAAGGCTAATGTAGTGGATGATTCCTTGAGTAGGAAAGCTGAGAGCATGGGTAGCTTGGCATATATACCGGTAGTGGAGAGAACAATGCACTTGGATGATCAGACTTGGTTAACATATTCGTGAAGTTGGATATTTCGGAGCCTAGTAGGGTTCTTGATTGTGTTGTGCGCAGTTATCATTATTAAATCACATCAAGGCTCACTATTTTGATGATCCTTATTTGTTGATGTTGAAAGACACGATGCAGTGGGTGGTGCTAAGAAGATTTTGATTGGGGATGATGGTGTTACGCGGCTTCAGAGCCGTATTTGTGTTCCAAATGTTGATAGGTTGAGAGATTTGATCCTTAAGAGGGCTCATTGTTCATTGTATTCCATTCACCCAGAATGTCGCAAAGATGTATCGTGACTTGAAACAGCATTATTACTTGCGGAATATTAAGAAAGACATTATTGGGCATGTCTCCCTATGTTTGAATTGTCAACTAGTGAAGTATAAACATTGGAAATCTGGTGGTTTGACTTAGAAGTTGGTGATACCGGAGAATAATTGGGAGCGCATCACAATGGACTTTGTGGTAGGCTTACCACGGACAATAAGGAAGTATGATGTTGTTTGGGTCATTATGGGCTGGTTGACCAAGTCTGCGCATTTCATTTCAGTGATGACTTCCTACTCTATAGAATGGTTGGCTCAGATTTACATCAAGAATATTATCCGTCTACATGGACTACCCATTTCTATCATATCAGACTATGGCACGCAGATCACTTTACACTTTGGAGAGTTGTGCAGTGTGAGTTGGACACGTAGATTGAGTTGAGTAATGCCTATTACCCTCGGACGGGCAGTTCTGGCGGATGTTGAGGGAATGCATTATTCATTTCAGGGGTTAATGAGACGAGTTTCTACCTCTAGTGGGATTTTCCTACAATAATAGCTATCAGTCGAGTATGAAGATTGCTCTATATAAGGCCTTATATGGGAGGCAATTTCGTTCTTCGATTTGCTGGATTGAGCACAATGAGGCTAGATTGTTGGGCACAAATTTAGTTCGTGATGCTTTGGAGAAGGTGAAATAGATTCAGGAAGCGGCTTCATACCGCACAGTCCATGCAAAAGAGTTATGCTGATAGGAAGGTTCGTGATGTGGCTTACATGGATGGTGAGAAGGTTCTTCTTCAAACTTCGCCTATGAAGGGTGTGATGTGAATTGGGAAGAAGGGAAAGTTGATCCCGAGATACATTGGTCTGTTTGAGATCTTGGAGAGGGTTAGGAGGTTGCTTATAGGCTTGCATTGCCTCCTAGCCTAGTAGGGGTGCATCCGGTATTTAACATTTTCATGCTTCGGAAGTATCATGAAGATAGGTTACATGTTTTGGACTTCAGCACGGTACAGCTTGAAGAGAATCCAACCGATGACTAAGAGTTGGTGGCTATTCTAGACCGGCAAATTCAAATTTGAGATCCAAGGATACTACTTTTGTGAGTTGGAGAGGTAAGTTGATTACATTCGGGATTCTAGATGTTATTAGGATGATTTGAGCTTACGGGCAAGTTTGTTCCATGTTAATATACTTGTGTGAATGTTTGTATTGGAGCACGAGGGCTCGAGTGAGTTTCAGATGTAGAGTTGCTTGTGTTGTTGGGCTGCAGATCTCGCATTTGCAAGGATCTGCTCACAAATGCGAGCCTCACATTTGCAATCTCGCAATTGCGATGCTGGGTAGGGGATGGCAGCTTCTCCTTGCAAAGATGAGTTCATATTTTCGAATATCCTAGGTTCGCATTTGCGATCATTGTATCGCATTTGCGATATTGGAAGCTCAGGAGCTGGTTCGCAATTGCGACCAGCTATTCCCATTTACGGACATGTTGCGAATAATAGTTCCTAATTGCGATACCAGTAGTTGGTTAAAAGATTGAAATTTCGGCTCTTATCTCATTTCACACCATTTCTGAGATCTAGACTCATAGGAATCTTTGGAGAGAAAATTATGTCCAACTTTATAGGTTAGCAACTTTTACTTGATTTTTTTCAACTCCTATTACTTTTTCAAGAATTTCCACTATCATATCTTGATTCATAAAGTAGAAATATGGTTTTGGGGTAGAAATTAGAGAAATTGAGATTTAGACATCAAATTGGGTTGAATCTCAAAAAAAATCACATATTCGGACTCGGGGGTGAATGGGTGATCGGGATTTGATCTTAATTTGGATTCGACCACGTGTGCTCGGGTTGATGTTTTTTGTTGACTTTTCCAATTATATTGAGGATCGAACCTTTTTTATACTAGGGTAGTTTCTAAGTCTTGTTTTGACTTATTTAAGTAATATTTGACTAGATTTAGGTGGTTTGAAGGCTTTTTCTAAAGGGAAAGCCGCATTAGATTATTGATCTTGTTCTAGAAAGAGGTAAGCGTCTTGGTTAACCGTGATTGATGGAATCATGGTGTAACTAAGTTTATTTTCTACGTGATCTATATGTTGGAGGCTGTGTATAAACAAGGTGATGAGTGTATATGCTTTAGCCATGGAATAAGCATGCAGGTAGAAGTAGTTTTATTTGTGCCATGCTGCTTCGTTTATTACATCTTCCATGCTCTATATAGATTGTGAAACTCTTTGATATCTTGCATCGATGCTATCATTGATGTTGAGCTTATTGAGATATTAGGTGTTGATTATTGGATTGATTGATTTGTTCATTGGAAAAAGTGTTGGTATTCTAATATGGCGAGTTAATTTCAATACTATCTTTGGTGTTGATTGTGCTTCCCACCTTTCCCGGTACTATGTTATATGTGATTCTTGGTGAGAAAGAGAAATGCACAAAGGATGTTTACATGCCTGTCATGGAGAGTGATTGTGCAGGAAGGGTGCTTCCGTGTTTTCTTCATATATTAATATCATTGCCCAAAGGGTGTTACCGTTCTTGAGAGAAAGTGAGGATATGCACAAAGGTTTTTTCCTTGCTAGTTATTACACCATGTTGTAATAATGAGAGTTAAAGCACGAAGAGTGATGCCATGTCAGTTGTTGGTCATGTGTTCTTTTTATTGCTATTCTGATCGAGGATTTGGTTTTGTTGCTTCGTAATCACCTCTGAAAGACTTGTTCAGAGTTTTTATGGCAGTATAAGTGGTGTTTACTTAGTACTACCTTCCTTATTTTCTTATTTTATATCTCCTTACTTATGTACTTGTTAACCTTCTCACATGTTGTTGTCTTGTTATTTTACTTGCTAGTTATTTGTCATCTCATTATTTCTCGTTACTTAACTGCTCATGTCTATTTGTAGGTGTCTTGTCTTAGCTTCATCACTAATTTCTCGGGGTTATGCTCGACACATACGAAGTATATTGGGTCGGTTGTACTCATACTATACTTCTGCACTTCTTATGCGGATTCAGACATTGGTACCAATAGTCCCGAGAGATGCTTAGCGGATAATAGACAGATTGTGAGGTATAGTTGCATATCGTTTGTAAGCCTTAGAGTCATCTTTCTATTTCTGTTATATTGTTTCTACTTTCCATACAATATTGTATTTCTTTCAAGACAATGTATTAAGCAAGATCTAGTAGCTCGTGTACTTGTGACTCCACGTCTTGGGATGGTTGACGTTAGTGATTATCTTTACACTCATTTTGTATGTTCTTGAGTTATTATTTCATTAAATTATCATCTTTTTATTTATTGTTAGATCCATTTCTTTGTAATTTATCGTTATGTGTTGGCTTACCTAGCCATCGGTGTTAGGCGCCATTACAACCCCGTGAGTTAGGAGTTTTGGTCGTGATAAGTATGCCACATCAGGATACTCATTCCATAGGTGGAGGTCATCTAGGTAGAGGACACACTAGTGGGGTTCATCCTCGTTATTATACATTCACGAGTAGGCCACAGGCAAAGTCAACTCATGCAATTATTACATTTATAATCTCAATCTATCATAGAAATACCTTGGTGTTATTTTGTTCGGGTTCTTCATATTCTTACGTATCTTCATATTTTTCATTGATTTGAGTATGCCTCGTAATTCTCTTGTTATTACTGTTTTGTGTCTACACCGGTTGGGGATTCTATAGTAGTTGATCGGGGTATCGGTCTTGTGTTGTTACTATTAATAGTTTTGATATTGTAGTTGATCTCTTGTTGTTGGATATGGTGGATTTCAAGGTTATTCTTTGTAGGGATTGATTGTCCTTGTATCACACTAACTTGGTTGTCATGCTAAGACTGTGACTTTAGCTATGTCAGGATCGCCTAGATTAGAGTGGAGATGGACCCTCAGTCATTCTACTAGTAGAGTGGTTTCATTCTTGAAGGCTCAATGTATGTTCGAGAAAGGGTACTTAGCATACTTGGCTTACATTCGGGATTTTAATGCGGAGGTTCCTTCTATGGATTTAGTGTTGGTAGTGAGGGAGTTTCTAAAGGTGTTTCCTGCAGATATACCAGGCATGTTGCTTGATAGAAATATTGACTTTTGCATTGATTTGGTCCCAGGCACTCAGCCCATTCCATTCCACCATACCGTGTGGCTCCATTTGTTAAAAGAATTGGGCAGTTGTTTGAATCTTCTTGATAAAGGAATCATTAGACCGATTGTTTCTCCAAAGGGTGCATCGGTGTTGTTTTCGAACAAGAATGATGGTTATATAAGGATGTGCACTGATTACCGGCAGTTGAACAAGGTTACCATCAAGAACAAGTATCCATTACCTAGGATTGATGATATTTTTTATCAGCTTCAGGGTGCCAAGTTGTTTTTCATGATTGATTTGAGATTTGGCTACCACCAAGTGAATATTAGGACACCGTACATCCCTGAGATAGATATTAAAACTCATTTTGGTTACTATGGGTTCATGGTGTCGTTTGGTTTGACTAACGCCCTAGCGGCTTTCAACGATTTGATGAACCGAGTGTTCAAGCCCTATTTGGATTCCTTCGTGATTGTATTCATTGATGATATTTTGGTTTACTCTCGTAGTAGAGAGGAGCATGAGTAGCACCTACGGGTTGTACTTCAGACTTTGAAAGATTATCAGTTTTATGACAAGTTTTTGAAGTGTGACTTCTGGTTGGACTCGGTTGCTTTCTTAGGTCATGTTGTGTCTTTTCATGGTATCAAGGTTGATCCTAAGAAGATTGAGGCAGTTCATAATTGTCCTATACCGACTTCAACTACAAAGATTCGGAGTTTCTTATTTTTAGAGGGGTTTTCATCTATTCCAGCCATACCAAGTTGACTCAGAAGGGTGCTCTTTTTAGATGGTCTGGTGAGACTGAGGAGAGCTTTTAGAAGCTTAAGACTGCTTTGACTACAACTCTAGTGTTGGTGTTGCATATAAGTTTTGGGTCTTATACTATGTATTGTGATGCTTCGTGTATTGGACTTGGCTAGTATTAATGCATGATAATAGGGTGATTACCTACGCATCTCGTCAGTTGAAGATCCATGAGGAGTGCTATCATGTTCATGATCTAGAGTTGGTATCCATTGTGCACACGCCCAAGATTTGGAGGCACTATTTGTATGGCATGTCATGTGAGGTCTACACTAATCATTGGAGTCTCCAGTATTTTGTCAAGCAAAAGGATTTGAAGTTGAGGTAGCCGAGGTGGTTGGAGTTGTTAAAAGACTGTGATATCACTATTTTGTATCATCCGAGCAAGTCAAATATGGTAGTCGATTCCTTGAGTAAGAAGGCGGAGGGCATGGGTAGTTTGGAATTTGTCCCAGAATTTAAGAGACCATTAGCTATTAATGTTTAGTCCTTGGCTAATAGATTCTTGAGATTGGATATTTTCGAGCCTAGTAGAGTTCTTTCTTATGTGGTGACGTAGTCATCTTTGTTGGCGCGCATCAAGGCTCGCCAGTTTGATGGTCCTCCCTCGATGGTGTTGAAAGACACGGTGCATTGAGGTGGTGCTAAGAAGTTTGTGTTTGGAGATGATGGTGTTACGCAACTTCAAGGTCGGATATGTGCTCTAAATGTTTATGGTTTGATAGAGTTGGTTCTTGAGGAGGTTCATAGCCGTTATATCCATCCAGGTGTGACAAAGATGTATAGAGACTTGAAGCTGCATTATTGGTGGCAGAAGATGAAGAAGGACATTTTTGGGCATGTTTCACTATGTTTGAATTGCCAACAAGTGAAGTATGAAAATCAAAACTGGGTGGTTTGACTCAGAGGTTGGTGATACCGGAGTGGAAGTGGGAGCGCATTACTATTGACCTTTTGGTGGGATTTCTACGGACTTTGAAAAATTTGATATTGTTTGGGTCATTATGGACAGATTGACCCAATCCACGCACATGATTCTGGTGATGACTTATTACACTTCAGAGTTGTTTGCACATATCTCTAGCAGAGAGATTATTCGATTGCATGGTGTGCTCGCTTCTATCATTTTGGATCATGGAGCGCAGTTCACTTCACACTTTTGTAGAGTTGTTCAACGTGAGTTGGGCACGCAGGTGGAGCTCAACACTATATTTCACCCACAGACAGACAACCAGTCCGAGCAAACTATTCAGATACTTGAGGATATGTTGAGGGTTTGTGTCATTAGGCTAGTAGGATCAGTTTCTACCATCGGTGGAGTTTGCCTGCAATAACAGTTAGCAGTTCAGCATTCAGATTATGTTGTACGAGGCTTTATACAGTAGGTAGTGTAATTCTCCTATTGGTTGGTTTGAGCCAGGTGAGTCTAGGATGTTGGGTATGGACTGGGTTCGTGATGCTTTAAGCAAGGTGAAGTTCATTCTGGATTGCCTTTGGACAGCGTAGAGCAGGAAGAAGAGTTATATGGACAAGAAGGTCCGTGATATGGCTTAAATGGACGGTGAGAGGGAACTTTTGAAAGTTTCGCCTATAAAGGGGGTGATGAGATTTGGGAAGAAGGGCAAGTTGAGCCCGAGATTTATTGGCCAATTCGGGATCTTAGAGAAAGTTTGGGAGGTTGATTAGGCTTGCATTGTGTTCCAGCCTAGTCGGGATACATTCGTTATTTCATGTTTCTTTGCTTCAAAAATATCATGAGGATAAATCACATGTATTAAACTTCACCGTGGTGCATCTTGATGAGTATTTGACTGATGAAGAAGCTCAAGTACCTATCCTAGATCAGTAGGTTCGAAATTTGAGATTCTAAAGATATTTCTTCTGTGAAAGTGCTTTGTAA
The DNA here is from genome assembly GCA_005239505.1 of Nicotiana paniculata. Lineage (NCBI taxonomy): Eukaryota > Viridiplantae > Streptophyta > Magnoliopsida > Solanales > Solanaceae > Nicotiana > Nicotiana paniculata. The sequence continues at coordinate 148,976 of ML316753.1, read as the reverse complement.
ACGTCAGCCAACTGAGAAGGCTACTTGGGAGTTCGAGTCTGATATGAGGAGTAGGTATCCGTATGTTTTCACCAGTTCAGGTACGTTTATATGTACATTCGAGGATGAACACTTTTTTTGAGGTGGAGAATGTAACGACCCGATAGGTTGTTTTGAGTTCCAGCTTCCCATTTCGTGAATTGAGACCTTATATAGATTTATTTGATGATTTATAACTTGTGTGCATGGTCAGTTTTGACCTCCAGAAAGTTTAAATGTGATTTTTAAAATAAAATTAGGTTTCTGAACTTGAACATGATTGGAATTGACACGGTTGAAATTGTCGATAAACCACATCGGATCGGTATTCTGACAATTTTGGTAGGTTTATATGATGATTTGGACTTGTACACATGTTTTATTGGGTCTCGGGTGACTCGAGGCTATCTTTTACTTATTTTGAAAAGATAAAAACTTAAAGTTATGAACGTTGAAATATTTGAGTTTTGATCCTTGATTTTAGATGTGAATTTGATATTTAGAGCTTACGAGCGAGTTCGCTTGATGTTATTATACTTCATGTATGATTGGAGTGGGCCTAGGGGGATCGAGTGAGTTTCATATTGATTTTGGATTAACCTTTTTGAGTTGTGCATTGCTGGTGCTGCAAACATCACATTTGTGAGTCCTAGCTTGCATTTGCTGTGCTATGGTAGAATCGGGTAGCTTCGCATTTGCAAAGCATAGCTTGCTTTTGAGATGGTCTCTTCTTTTCATTTGTGAGTTCATGTCGCTTTTGCGACGTCCATAATAGCAACACCAAAGTCGCAATTGCAAGGTCTGTGACTTAGAGGCTGATTTGCATTTGCGACCAGTTGTTCGCTTTTGTTAATGTCGCAATTTCAAACAAGAGGTCGAAATTGTGACATCTACAGCTGGGATAAAGTTTGGGATTTCGGGACTTAGCTCATTTTATTCCATCTTTTGAGACCCAGACTACACTTAGAGGCAATTTTGGAGAGCAATTTCTTCTCAACTGCATAGTTTAGTAACTTTAACTTTCTTTTGATCAATTACCATTACTTTTCATAGATTTTTATCCTAAATATAAGATTACATAGAATAGAAATAGGATTTTTGGGTAGAAAATTTGAGATTTTATATTTTAGAAATTTACACCTCGATTTAAGGTCAGATCTTGAAACAAATTGCATATCTGAACTCGGGGATAAATGGTTAATTAGGAATTGGTCCTGATTCGGGTTTCAGTCAAGTGGGCACGGGTTAACTTTTTGTTGACTTTTCCAAATATTTCAAAGATCAAACGTTTTTTATTCTAGGGCAATTTATGAAGCTTGATTTGACGTATTTGAGTATTAATGGGATAAATTCAAGTGGTTTGGAGACTTGTGCTAAAGGAAAGGTAGTATTGGGGGGTATATTTGTGTCAGAAATAGGTAAGTGTCTTGGTTAACATTGATTGGAGAGAATTAGGATGCAGTTGTGTTTATTTGCTATGTGTATATGAGTGGCGTATATGCAAGGTGACGAGTGTATTTGCGTTGCTATGGATCAAGCATGCGGGTAGAACTAGCTTATTTACATCTTGTTGCTTCATGAATTATGTCTTTTGTAATTTGATTGGATTTTATAACACCTTGACTATTTATATTCATATTAATAGTCTGTGTTGAGCATCTTATGATATTGGGTAGTAAGACTATTGAACAGTTGTTTTGGCTGTTAGTGCAAAGTGGACTATTTTTCATATGACAAGTTATGTTCAATCACTCTTCTTGATATTATTTGTGATTTATATCTTCTTTACATGTTTATGCTTGTTGAGGAAGAGTGAATTGCACGAAAGGTATTTCCATACTTGTGAGGAAGATTGATTATGCACGAAGGGTGTTTTCGTTCTTTCTTTATATATTAATATCATTGCACGAAAGGTGTTTTTGTGCTTGTGAGGAAGAGTGAATATGCACGAAAGGTATATTCGTTCTTGTTGTTATGTTTATGCTTGGTGAGGAAGAGTGAATTGCATGAAGGGTGTTACCGTGCTTGTGAGAATGAGAGCAAGAGAACGAAGGGTGATGATGCCGTGTCATTTGATTGATATCTCTTATTCGTTGCTTGTTACTATACAGATTGAAATTTTGACTATGTTCACTGCCAGAAAAATGGGCCTATTGCAACAAATGTTTTTGCAACGTTTCAGAAACTATTCCTACAGATCATTTTTTGGAACGATTCTAACCATTGCAATATTACATGGGTGATACCAGCACACTTTGGCTATAAAATCGTTGTCGCTAATTAGAAGCCATTCCCATAGGGTTTTATTTTTTGCAAAGATTATGATAACTGTGCCAATAAATATATATGTTGCCATGGATCTTGAAAAAAATGCAATGGGAACGGTTGTTATTTCCCTCCTAAAATTTTGGCCCCCTGAATTTTCGTAAAACTCGCGCTAGAACCCTTATTTTTACGTATTTTCTTTTTGTCTTAATTAATAGACTAGTTATGAAATATAAGTTTCTATACCTAATAAAATTAAAAACACAACTGAAAGGCAGCCATCCCTCTCAAAAGGGACTTCACCCAGAACTGCCGACTCTGTAACAACCGCAAGGCAACCCTCAACCGCCGACTATGTCACCATCCCGCCGTCAACCTCCGCATTAGAACCTCTGACTCTGTAATAGCTACGGCCGTCAACAACCACCTCCTTCTACGGCTATCAACAATAACAACCATCTCGCCTTCAACAAAATCATTCCAGCTCTTCGACTAGTTCCGAGATTTGATTTTCTTTTTTCTTCACCCATAAACTTTATCTCCTCCAGATAAACAACCACCTCCTTCTATTAATCCAAGCTCCACATTTTCAAATAGTACCATCTCGCTGTCAACAAAATCATTCCAGCTCTTTGACTAGTTCCGAGATTTGATTTTCTTTTTTCTTCACCCATAAACTTTATCTCCTCCACATAAACAACCACCTCCTTCTATTAATCCAAGTTCCACATTTTCAAATAGTACCAAAATTTTAGGGTTTTTTCTCGACTAAGCTCGACTACCACTTCTTGTTCTCACAGAGCCCTAATTCTAGATTTTTTCTTGACTCTCGAGAATTTTTTGATTTACATTGCTTGATCTTCTTTTATTCCTTTTGAGATTTCTCAATAGTTGAGCAATAATTTGCAGATTACATTAGCGAGGAAGAAATTGCAACTGATAGTTGTGGGATAAATTGCGGTAAGTTCTTTTAATCTCTTTTTTTAATTTAAATTTAGATAACCACATTCGATAGTTGTGTTTTTGAATGAAGATTTTAGTATTAATGTTCGTTATTATTGAATTCAACTGATTTTTATTTTTGGTAGTATTTGATCGACATAGTGTGATTGAATAGAGATTAAACATACTAGTGCATGTTTTCTTATTGTGCTTGAAATTGTGAATTTTATTGAAATTATGCTTTACGTTGGTAAAATTGATAGGTTTTGATTCTATATTTTGCTAGATATATCACTGCTTGATTCAGTTCTCTTTGTTAAAAAAAAAAAGTCTTGTTCAACTTAACAGCTTTAAAGCTCTGAGTTTTCTACTGAAGCTTTTAATCTAAGTTAGAGTTCTATTAGGATTTTGTTGTACTACAATTCTTCCCTTTTTGTTCTTGATATTATAAGAAAAATAGGAAATTTCATCCTAATTTCTGCCCATATTCTTAAAATTCTTTGTAGAGGCGAGATAATACAGTGTGAGTAGTTGTATGCCAAAAATAGAGGAGACCCTTTTTCATATTCTTATTTGGTTCAGTATTTGTTGATATTTACTTTCTAGGTGACTTCGATTGTGCCCCTCTTTTCTGTGTCCTGCAATAGATGCCTCTAGAATCCTGATTCATAATCATAACCAAAAGTCAAATCTATATTGTGCACTATGTACACGGGTGAACAATGCTTCTGATATTTGAGCCTGAAACTTAAGCAAAAGTGGCATGTTTTAATCCTTTATGGAGCATGACTTGGCATGTGAATTAGTACCAAGTTTTTTAACAAAGTTGGCACCTCTATGTTCAGTTGTTTTTTCGAGTTGGATCAGCTTTCACACTTTTGATTTATTGACACCCAAGAAATCTTTATCTAGGTAGTAATTTCTATTAGTGTATTATTAATACTTTCTAAGAACAAAACAAAAAGGCAATAAAAGAACTAAAGAGAATTCATCTGTTGTGGATTGAAAAAGATAGCAAGATCCAAAAGACTTGTATGTACAATATGTGCACACTAACGCGCTTTTATGTACAATAAGCACAAAAGTACACTGGAGATCTCTAGTGGGTACTTTTTTGACCCAAAACATGTATACTTCAAAAAATCATCTCCACATTTCCTACAATGTTAAGTAGTTATTTGTGTTTATAAATTTCCATACGGAAATCAAATTGCAGCAGAATTGCCGCACGAAACTGCTGTTCATAAGACACAAAAAGTACATGTAAACATAAATTGAAGATCAATTGCATCAGACATATATGGATTCCACCATATTAATATTTACAAACTTATTTTCAGTATGCATTTTCTCTTAAAACTCGAGTACCTTATTACTTGTTTTTTCACAATGAATTGCTTCTTCCTGGTAGCGACAATTCCACTCAATTCCTAGATGCATTTTCAAATTACAAGTCAGATTATAGTTCGAACTGATATTCATTGCAAAATTCTAGAATTAGTACAAAAGTAGTTGTGTCAACTCGATTTAGTTTAAAATTTAAAATTGCTTGTCCATTCTAATATGACTTATTCAAACACCTTGGTTTTACTCTTTCTATAAGCCATATGCTCGATGTATGTAAGAACCCGACCGGTCGTTTGCGTTGTCGGACCCGTTCCCCTAAATGAAATTCCCCATAGTGGCTTATTGTGATTTATGACTTGCGGGGACGGGTGGTTCGGGATTCGGAAGTGTTTAGAGTGATATAGGAACACTTGTTTCCTTAAGGTTGGCCTTTAAGGCCAAGTTTGACTTCGGTCAACATTTTGAGTAAACAACCTCGGAATCGAGTTTTGACGGTTTCGATAGCTTCGTATGATGATTTTGGACTTGGGCGTATGTTCGGAATGGGTTTTGGATGACCCGGGAGCAATTCTGCGCCCAATAGCGAAATAAGAGTTTCCTTAAGTTCATATTGTGGTTTGGGATGTGTTTTTGTCTTATCGAGGTTCAAACGGAATTTCGAGATCGGGAATAGTTCCGTTATTTCATTCACGACTTGCTCGCAAAATTTGGGGTCATTCCGAGTAGTATAGGTCAATTCGGCGCATTGTTAGCGAATTCAAGAAACTTAAAGTTCCTAAGTTTGATGCTAGGAATTTTGAGGTGTGATTTTGAGTCTTAACGTTGTTTTAGGTGTTCCAAAGGCTCGAGCGAGTCTGTATTATGATTTGGGACTTGTTGGTATATTTGGACAGGGACTCGGGTGGGCCCAGATGCCTCTCGGGCACCAAACGAGGCCAAAAACCAGCTGAAGCAATTGCTGGTGCACCTGTTCTGGTGTGACCGCGGGTGCGGTTGCCCAGTTGCAGGTGCGGGATCTCTCTTTCGGTCCCAGCCTCGTAGGTGCGGCTTCAGGTGAGGCTGCACGTTTCTCGCAGGTGCGGATAATATCCGCAGGATCGGAGCCGCAGGTGCGAGCTCAGGCCCCTTGTCCCATTTCGGCAGGTGCGAGCATTTACTCGCAGGTGCGAGACCACAGTTGCGGTCCTTGAGCCGCAGGTGCGGAACCACAGTAGGCGGTGAGTTCTTTAAAATACGGGATTATTTAATTTCACCCCATTTTCTTCCACCATTAGAGACCTTGAAAGCTTGGGAAAGAGCTCCACGACCTAGCTACTAAAAAGGTAAGTGAATTCTACCCTAATGTTAGTTTAATGCATGAATTCCTAGTCAAATTAACTACCTAATTAGTGAAAATTAAGGGTCTGGGTAGTAACCTAGGGCTTTATAAAAATTTAGGGAATTACCTGTTAATTAGCCATGAAATCATACAAAAATCACATATTAATGATCCTTACGTTATGGGTAATTGATTCCTTCGAAAATTTCTGGAAACCGAGCATGTGGGCCCGGGGGTGTATTTTAGGATTTTTCAAAGTAAGGTGAAATAACTAAGTAAATAGGATAATTCCATACATTTGAGTACAAATTGATATATTTTTATAACATTTGAGTATAAATTGATATTTTGTTTCGAGTCCTTGGGTATCGAGTTTGGAGTTTCAGGCGCGTTCTTGACCCGGAGAGTAGGTTCGACACGAGGTGAGTCTCGTTTCTAACCTTGTAAGAGGGAACTGTCCCCCTGGATGATTTAAATGACTATGTGCTAATGTTTGTGGGGGCTACATATGCACAAAGTTACGAGAGTCCGTACGTAGCGGCTATTATTGTTATGTCCGGGTAGTTAGGCCTACACCATGCCTTGTGTTTTTTCTTGAAGTGAACTATATGCTTGATGAATTAATGTTATATGCGGCTTGTTTCCCTGAGATCATGGAATTTGTGAATTTTAAAGGAATTGTTCACTGAAAAGTAATTTACGAAGAATATTGTGTGGATTGTGTGTATATGTGACCGCTTCACAATTTATATTCCACGAGCAGATTGTTATTTCCCCCACTCTCATGGGAGCGAGTCGTACGCCACGGCGAGATTGAAAGATATATTATAGTTCAAGCAGTTCGACCCTCGGCAGTGCACAGATATGATTATTATGATGGCTCAGGCCAGTTGTCCTTATCCTGTATGCGCATGCTAAGTTGTTAATGATTTTCATGGATATTGAGTGGGCAGATATTTTAAAAAGGAAAAATGAAGTAATAATTGTTTATTTACTTCAAGTATTTATTTGAATTACATTTATCTTTAATGTTTACCATTTTCATCCTCCTCGTATGCATATTACTGATATTATATCTTGTTTAATTATTTTGTTGGACCTTAGTGAGTGTCAAGTCGACCTCTCGTCACTACTTCTTCGAGGTTAGGCGGGATACTCACTAGGTACATTTTTGTTTATGTACTCATGCTACTCTTCTATACTTAATTGTACAGGTTCTGAGGCTGGTGCATCTGGTAATCATACCGGAGCTCGATTCTGAGTATAGACTGGACCTGACTTCACGGTGAGCTTCTTCTCCTGACGATCCTCGGCGGCACCATGGGGTTTCTTTTGTTATTCCCGTCTATTTCTTCCAGACAGTGGGACAGTTATATTATATCTTTTGTATATTTTGTTAGTATGCCCGTAGGACTTGTGACACTAGTTCCTGGCACACACGTGGTAGGTATTATGATTTACGGGTTTGTATATATATTGGCTCACACCTCCTTATGACTGCTTTGGTTAAATCGGTTAATTACCTTTTTCAATTAATGTTTTGAACTTTAAAACTTGGCACGTGTTGGGATGTTTAATCAAGTATGTGAAAACCCGTAGTTATTCGGGTGTTGGCTTGACTGACTCCGGTGTTGGGCGCCATCACGACCTGAGTTAGGATTTTGGGTCTTCACAACATGGTATCAGAGCTCTAGGTTCACGTAGGTCTCACAAGTCACGAGCAAACCTAGTAGAGTCTTGCGGATCGGTATAGAGACGTCTGTACTTATCTTCGGGAGGCTATAGGGTGTTATTTCTATCGTGTAGTCGATGGTTTACTAAATCTCATTCTTCTATTCTCTCACAGATGGTGAGGACGCGTGCATCTGATGTTCCATACCCGGGAGGGGCCACTACCCCCATTGTCCGAGGCCGTGGCAGAGGCCGGGGGATGGCACCGGCCCGAGGTAGGGGACGAGGGCGTCCCAAAGCTATTCCAGTTGCACCACCACCAGAGGATCCTACTATAGAGGATCAGGGTGAGGTGCCCCCAGCAGATCCTACTCCAGTGGACTTTATGACGGCACCAGGATTCCAGGAGATCATGGGTCGTATGATGCGGTTTATGGACACTATGTCCCTGACTGGTTTATTTCCAGCGATCCTGCCACATCTTAGGGGGGAGGAGGGCAGACTCCTACCACCCAGGCTGCAGGTCAGGCAGCAGCATTACATCATACCACGAGTACATTGCCCGTGGGTGGGGTCCAGCCTGTAGCAGCAGCACCTGAGCCCAGACCAGCTGTGGACGACGATCCGCAGAAGTTATTGGATAGATGGACTCGATTTCACCCTCCAGTCTTCGGGGGTGAGCGAGGCGAGGATTCCCAGGATTTTGTTGGCAGGTGCTGGGACAGGCTGCACAATATGAGGATATTAGAGTCCCATGGAGTGGACTTCACTACCTTCCAGTTAGAGGGCAGAGCTCGCAGATGGTGGCAGTCCTATGTTCTCACCAGGCCAGCAGATTCTCCTCCTATCACTTGGGAGCAATTCACTCAGATGTTTCTAGACAGGTATATCCCCCCCGAGAGGGGAGAGTTGTGGTATCAGTTTGAGCAGCTGGAGCAGGGACACATGTCAGTGACAGATTATGAGGCTAGATTTTCAGAGTTGTCTGGCCATGCACTCATGATATTACCCACTGATGCGGAGAGAGTGCGGAGATTTGTAGCGGGGTTGCATCCAGATATTAGGGCCAACATGGCCCAAGAGATGGAGATGGGGACTCCTTATCAGCTCGTGGTGGATATTGCTCACAGGATCGAGGGTTATCAGTCGAGGAACAGGGAGCAGGGGCAGCAAGATAAGAGGGCTAGATTCTCCGGAGATTTCAGATGGGGCAGATGTCAGTTTGGTAGAGGTCAGCCAAGCAAGCCTCCATATTCAGCACCCCCACCAGCTCCCCGAGGTGTTCCAGCGAGGCCTCAGTTCAGCGCCATGCCAGAGCGTTCCTACCGCCCTCCAGCCATTCAGAGTTCACCCAGTGGTTATTCCAGTCATCCGAGATCCCCCAGTCCCTACTTTAGTGCTATGCCATAGAGTACACATCGCTCTCCGACCATTCAGGGTTCCTCTTCGGGGTAGCAGACTATGATACCTGGAGGTTGTTCTGAGTGTGGGGATCCAGGTCATATGAAGAGGCATTGTCCCAGGTTTCAGGGCAAAGCAGTGTAGCAGGGTTATCAGCCTATGGGTCCAGCACGCCGTTAAGCCACCTAGAGGTGGAGGACAGGTCGGCAAGGGCCGTCCTAGAGGTGGAGGCCAGTCAGGGGGGAGGTCAACCAGCCCCTATTCATTCTGGCGGAGCTCGGTCTTCCGGTGCTCCAGCTAGATTCTATGTTATTCCAGTCAGATCAGATGCAGTGACCTCATACGCCATGATCACAGGTATTATTTCAGTATGTGGTAGAGAGGCATCAGTGTTATTTGATCTATGATCCACTTATTCCTATGTTTCAGCCTTTTTCTCATTTTCTAGAAGTTCCTTGCGAGTCCTTGGGTTCTCCTATATATGTGTCCACTCCTGTGGGCGATTCTGTACTGGTAGACAAGGCCTATCAGTCTCGTGTGATCACCTTCTATGGGTTCGAGACCCGAGCAGACCTTCTATTTCTCGACATGGTTGATTTTGAGGTTATTCTGGGCATGGATTAGCTATCTCCTTACCATGCCATGCTAGTTTTCCATGCCAAGACAGTTACTTTAATAATGCCGGAATCTCCTAGGCTGGATTCGAGAGGTTCCTCAGTTAGTGCAGCCAGCGGGGTTGCTTCATTCCTGAAGGCTCGACACATGGTCGAGAAGGGTTGTCTGTTGTATCTTGCTTATGTACGGGACACCACCGTCGAGTCTCCGATGATTGATTCAGTGCCAGTTGTTCGAGAGTTTGCTGATGTATTTCCTTCAGACCTTACAGGCATGCCTCCGGATCGTGATATTGATTTCTGCATTGATTTAGCTCCGGGAACCCAACCTATATCTATTCCCCCGTACCGTATGGCTCCGAAAGAGTTAAGGAGTTGAAGGAGCAGCTTGAGGAGTTGTTGGCTAAGGGTTTCATCAGACCGAGTGTATCGTCGTGGGGTGCTCCAGTCCTATTCGTAAAGAATAAGGATGGGTCCATGCGGATGTGTATTGATTACCGCTAGTTGAACAAGGTCACCATTAAGAACAAGTATCCTTTTCCGTGCATCGATGATTTGTTTGACCATTTGCAAGGTGCTCGGGTGTTTTCTAATATTGATTTGAGATTCGAATATCATCAGTTGAAGATTCGGGCCTCAGACGTTCCGAAGACTGCTTTTCGTACGAGATATGGCCATTATGAGTTCCAGGTGAAGTCCTTTGGCTTGACTAATACCCCAGCAACATTTATAGACTTTATGAACAGGGTGTTCAGGCCGTATATTGATTCCTTTGTCATTGTCTTCATTGATGACATTTTGATTTAGTCACGTAGCCTGGGGGAGCACGAGCAGAATTTGAGAGTTGTGCTCCAGACTTTGCGAGAACAGAAACTATATGCTAAGTTCTCCAAGTGTGAGTTCTGGTTGGATTCCGTGGCATTATTGGGGCATGTGATATCTGGAGAGGGTATCAAGGTTGATCCTCCGAAGATTGAGGCAGTTCAGAGTTGGCCGCGTCCTACTTCAGCTACGGAGATCATGAGCTTTTTAGGCCTAGCAGGATATTATCACCGATTTGTGGAGGGGTTCTCTTCTATTGCAGCTTCATTGACTAGATTGACTCATAAGAATGCCCCGTTTGATGGTCCGACGAGTTTGAGGTGAGCTTTCAGAAGCTCAAGACAGCATTGACCTCAGCACCAGTTCTGGTATTGCCTTCTGGTTCTGGGATGTACACAGTTTATTGCGATGATTCACGCGTTGGTTTGGGATGTGTGTTGATGCAGGAAGGGAGAGTTATTGCTTATGCTTCGCGCCAGCTGAAGGTTCATGAGAAGAATTACCCTGTGCACGATTTAGAGTTGGCGGTGATTGTTCATGCTCTTAAGATTTGGAGGCACTGCTTGTATGGGGTGTTCTATGAGGTTTATACAGACCATCGCAGCTTGCAGCACTTGTTCAAGAAGAGGGATCTTAATTTGAGGCAGCGTAGATGGATTGAGTTGTTGAAGGATTATGATATCACCATTCTTTATCATCCAGGCAAGGCAAATGTGGTAGCAGATGCCTTGAGCAGGAAGGCAGAGAGTATGGGTATCTTGGCTTATAATACAGCAGAGGAGAGACCTCTAGCCTTGGACATTTAGTCCTTGGCTAATCGCCTGGTGAGGTTGGACCTTTCAGAGCCTCACCGATTTTTAGCACATGTGGTTGCTCAGTCTTCGTTATTGGGAGAGATTAAGGCTCGGCAGTTTGATGATCCGTACTTGGCAGATCTACGAGAGAAAGTGGTTCAGGGTGGTGCCAAGGAGGTTACTATTGGATAGGATAGTGTTCTAAGACTTCAGGGCCGTTTATGTGTTCCTAATGTTGATGGCCTGAGAGGGAGGATTTTAGAGGAGGCACACAATTCTCGGTATTCTGTTCATCCTGGTGCTACGAAGATGTATCGTGATTTGAAGCAGCATTACTGGTGGAGACGGATGAAGCAGGACATTGTGGAGTATGTGGCTAGGTGTCTTAATTTCCAGCAGGTTAAGTACGAGCACCAGAGGCCAGGAGGCCTACTTCAGCAGATGCCCATTCCTAAGTGGAAGTGGGAACGCATCACTATGGACTTCGTGGTTGGGTTGCCTCGGACCTTGCGGAAAGTTGACGCGGTTTGGGTCATTGTGGATAGATTGACCAAATCGGCGCATTTCATTCCAGTGGCTACTACATATACTTCTGAGAGGTTGGCCCAGATCTACATTCGGGAGATAGTCCGGTTGCACGGTGTGCCGGTGTCCATTATATCAGATCAAGGTTAGCAGTTCACCTCGCACTTCTGGAGAGCATTGCATGGTGAGATGGGTACCCAGATAGATCTCAGCACAGCATTTCACCCTCAGACTGATGGTCAGTCGAAGTGTACAGTTCAGATATTGGAAGACATGCTCAAGGCATGTGTGATTGACTTCGGAGGTCAGTGGGACCAGTTCTTGCCTTTGGCCGAGTTTGCTTACAATAATAGTTATCAGTCTAGCATCGAGATGGCCCCATTTGAGTATTTGTAGGGTCGGCGATGTCGTTCTCCTATCGGGTGGTTTGAGCCTGGCGAGGCTAAGTTATATGGCACCGACCTGGTGAGAGATGCTTTAGAGAAAGTGAAGTTGATTTAGGGGAGGCTCCGCACAGGTATGATTCTAGACCCATTCAAGGACGAACGTTTATTTAAGAGGTGGAGAATGTAACGACCCGATCGGTCATTTTGAGTTGTCGGACCCTGTTCCCTTAAATGAAACTTCCCATAGAGGCTTATTATGATTTATGTCTTGCGGGGACGGGTGGTTCGGGATTAGGAAGTGTTTAGAATGATATAGGAACACTTGGTTCCTTAAGGTTGGCCTTTAAAGCCAAGTTTGACTTCGGTCAATATTTTGAGTAAAAGACCTCAGAATCGAATTTCGACGATTCCGGTAGCTTCGTATGATGATTTCGGACTTGGGCGTATGTTCGGAATGGGTTTTGGATGACCCAGGAGCGTTTCGGCGCCCAATAGCGAAATAAGAGTTTCCTTAAGTTCATATTGTGGTTTGGGACGTGTTTTTGTGTTATCGAGGTCCAAACGGAATTCCGAGATCGGGAATAGTTCTGTTATGTCATTAATGACTTCTTCGCAAAATTTGGGGTCATTCCGAGTAGTATAGGTCAGTTCGGCGCATTGTTAGCGAATTCAAGAAACTTAAAGTTCCTAAGTTTGATTATAGGGGTTTTGAGGTGTGATTTTGAGTTTAGCTTGTTTTCGGTGTTCCGAAAGCTCGAGCGAGTCCGTATTATGATTTGGGATTTGTTTTTATATTTGGATAGGGGCTCGCGCCAGCTCAGGTGCCTCTCGGGCACCAAACAAGGCCAAAAACCAGCTGAAACGATTGTTGGTGCACCTGTTCTGGTGTGACCGCAGGTGCGGTTGCCCAGTCGTAGGTGCGGGATCGCTCCTGCGGTCCCAGCCTTGCAGGTGCGTCTTCAGGTGAGGCTTCCCGTTTCTCGCAGGTGCAGATAATATCCGCAGGAGCGGAGCCGCAGGTGCGAGCTCCTCTCCACAGGTGCGAGCCCAAGCCCATTGTCCCATTTTCGCAGGTGCGAGACCGCAGGTACGGTCCTTGAGCCACAGGTGCGGAACCACAGTAGGCAGTGAGTTCTTTAAAATACGGGATTATTTCATTTCACCCCATTTTCTTCCACCATTAGAGACCTTGAAAGCTTGGGAAAGAGCTCCACCACCTAACTACTAAAAAGGTAAGTGAATTCTACCCTAATGTTAGTTTAATGCATGAATTCCTAGTCAAATTAACTACCAAATTAGTGAAAATCAAGGGTTTGGGTAGTAACCTAGTGCTTTATAAAAATTTAGGGAATTACCCATTAATTAGCCATGAAATCATACAAAAATCACATATTAGTGATCCTTAGGTTATGGGTAATTGATTCCTTCGAAAATTTCCGGAATCCGAGCATGTGGGCCCAGGGGTGTATTTTAGGATTTTTCAAAGTAAGGTGAAATAACTAAGTAAATAGGAGAATTCCATACTTTTGAGTATAAATTTATATATTTGTATAACATTTGGTTTTGACTTTCGGGAGCGTTCTTGACCCGGAGAGTAGGTTCGACACGAGGTGAGTCTCCTTTCTAACCTTGTAAGAGGGAACTGTCCCCTAGGTGATTTAAATGACTATGTGCTAATGTTTGTGGGGGTTACGTACGCACAAAGTGACGAGAGTCCGTATGTAGCGGCTATTATTGTTATGTCCGGGTAGTTAGGCCTACACCATGCCTTGTGTTTTGCCTTGAAGTGAACTATATGCTTGATGAATTAATGTTATATGTGGCTTGTTTCCCTGAGATCATGGAATTTGAGAATTTTAAAGGAATCGTTCACTAAAAAGTAATTTATGAAGAGGATTGTGTGTGCAAGTGACCGCTTCCAATTTACATTCCGCGAGCAGAGTGTTATTTCCTCCACTTTCATGGGAGCGGGCTGTACGCCACGGCGATATTGAAAGATATATCATGGTTCGGGTCGTTCGACACTCGGCAGTGCACAGATATGATTATTATGATGGCTCAGGTCGGTTGTCCTTATCCTATATGCGCATGCTAAATTGTTAATGATTTTCATGGATATTGAGTGGGCAGATATTTTAAAAAGGAAAAATGAAGCAATAATTGTGTATTTACTTCCAGTATTTATTTGATTTACAGTTATCTTTAATGTTTACCGTCTTCATCATCCTCGTATACCTATTACTGATATTATATCTTGTTTAATTATTTTGTTGGACCTAAGTGAGTGTCAAGTCGACCTCTCGTCACTACTTCTTCGAGGTTAGGCGGGATACTCACTGGGTACATATTTGTTTATGTACTCATGCTACGCTTCTATACTTAATTGTACAGGTTCTGAGGCTGGTGCATCTGGTTATCAGATCGGAGCTCGATTCTGAGTATAGACTGGACCCAACTTCACGGTGAGCTGCTTCTCCTGACGATTCTCGGCGACACCATTGGGTTTCTTTTGTTATTCCCGTCTATTTCTTCCAGACAGTGGGACGGTTATATTATATCTTTTGTATATTCTGTTAGTATGCCCGTAGGACTTGTGACACTAGTTCCTGGCACACACATGGTAGGTATTATGATTTACGGGTTTGTATATATATTGGCTTACGTCTCCTTATGACTGCTTTGGTTAAATCGGCTAATTAACTTTTTAAATTAATATTTTGAACTTTAAAACTTGGCACGTGTTGGGATGTTTAATCAAGTATGTGAAAATCCGTAGTTATTCGGGTGTTGGCTTGCCTGACTCCGGTGTTGGGCGCCATCGCGGCCTGGGTTAGGATTTTGGTTCGTGGCAATGTATATGTATGTTTATTAATGGATATGATTTTAGATCTAGTGATCAAGTCAAATTTTTCATTTTTAATGAAATCATCCTATTAAAAAGTCCTTCTTTACATGATCTATCCTTGTTAAATTGGTGATATCTTATTAAATAGGCTTCTGGTAGAGTGTATGAACTTAAGTTGTTTATTTAGGTCTTCTATGTGACAATGTTGCCTATGGCAAGGGAATTATATGGATAAGAGTTAACTTTTCTTACCTTGAATATTAATTTTGGTGATTTATATATATTATATATGATAATTATGGATTACAGTGACAAAAATTGGATGAATCTCCTAAGATGGACGAATGAGTATATCTGTGGAGTGAATAATTTTCTTGATAAGGAATTTGAACGAGCCGCCCAAGGCATTTCTTGATATTTTTCTCCTAACGATAGTGATTGATGATTATCTTTGCTTTGTACTATTGCAGGCCCCTCCTCGCCAAAAAGAAAAAGAGACTGTACTCAAATGCCAAGTGTTCATGGAAGAAAGGAGCGTAAAATAATCATTCTAAATGAGTATAATTGTTACATCCCATGTTTTCGTACATGAAAGTACGCCATAAGTAAACTGATGAAAGCACGGAAATGAGAAATTGCATTCCGCATTTTTGGTACGTTAAAGTTTCGTCATAAGTTAATCGACGTAAGCTCGGGAATGAGACTACTTTGGAATTAAGTATTATGCTATTTCAAACAAGGGATAAGTGAATTTGTAAAGGTGAGAGGGAAGGAAAATCGAAGAAAACGAGTTTCGGCGAAGTTTGTCAATTTGGGATAAAATACGGTCCGAGCTATAATACCCAGTATTTATAGACTAGTACCATACACGGTACCACATGCCCATGATAGTGAGGTGTATAAGGTGTGTTAAAAGTGAGTAGTATTTTAAGTAAGTTGAGATAATTCTTAATTATATGGATAATTGGTTAATTATCGGGTAACGGAGCATTACCTAATCACCAAATAAGTGGATAAACATTTAAAATTCCCCCATCCCTAAAACGTGGCAGCAAGCCACTTCTTGAAAACATGACTATTACTTATTTTGATTAGTTGGCAAGTAATGTGTCAAGTAAGTAATGTACAAAAACCTTTCATTCCTATTATTTTGAATACAAGGACTACAATCAGGCGAGAGATTTGGCTCCTTACAAACGAAAGTTCTAACCAAATTCCTATAAAGTTCGTACAATCAGAACGTTTGAGATTTCATACGATTTTTCAAACAAAATTCTTGCGACCAAATCGATTCCAACAAGAATTATTAGAAACTTAGCAACGTAAAATTTTGCGATTCTAAAGGAGTACGGTGCAACCTTTTTCAAGAATATCATACAGACTTTTACCTACTCCAGGTATCTTAAGGCTAAGCCCTTATTTCATTTTGGCATGATCTCGTAATTACACGAGTTTGATAATGAAGCATAAAGAAAAATTCATACCCCGGGAATTTACGTATATTTTTCTAGTTTTGTAAGTTACAATACTCTCTTTATCGGGAATTCATATTCATTTGAGCATTTCTTTTTTCCAATCAAGAGAGCACAGAGTATATATATACAGTATTACAGTATTTTCATTACCATTGAGCTATAATCGATGGGCAGGCCCCTATTGGGCAACCTCTGATCAGATAGTAAGTTATATTTTGAGCCTACTGTGGCCGAGCGCCTATGAGTGAGCCCAGTTGGTCGAGATACAGAGCCTAGTATGGTCGAGCGCCTATGAGTGACCCTGCTACGATAGAGCAGTTATATATATATATACCAAGACTTATAGGGCCGGATAGCTATTTTACTTACTACATTGAGATAGTTGAGTCAGTATCAGCAAGTAAGCATATCTTCAGATTATCTTTGACTTCCATTTGCTTTCACTTATTATATTATCAGTTCAGTTTCAGCTTTCAGTATATTGCCTTACACACTCGATACATTATTTCGTACTGACATCCTTTTTCTGGGGGCGCTGCATTTCATGCGTGCAGGTTCAGACAGACAGACGGGTAGAGCTCCTCATTAAGTGTTGCCCGAGTTCAGCCTTGATCGGTAAGCTCCATGCCTTTCGGAGTTGCCGGGTCTAGAGATTTATGTACATCTTGTGTGTGTGTGTGTGTGTGTGTGTATATATATATATATATATATATATATGTTATGAGTAGGTCGGGGAGCTGTTCCGATCACAGTATATCCACCAGTAGAGGCTTGTAGACATATCCTGTCAGTTAGTGCAGTATGTTGGGTTGGTAGGCCTTTTATGTATATTTTATTGATTTGCCAGTTGTAGTAGTTATGACGGCCTTGTCGGCCCAGCTTTATATTGATATTTAGTCAGCATTCGCAGTTGTCTTGCAATGTGGTCCATGGCCAAAGTATGACATCACATGTTCAGAGTTCCTTAGTCGCAAGTTGGTACGCAAGGATAGATGAGTAACCGGGTGCCAGTCTCGCCCCCAGGTTCGGTACGTGATGAAAGTGATATCAGAGTAGTTCTTTCATAGGGAGTCTACAAGTCGTGTCTAGTAGAGTCTTTTTTATGGGTGTGTCGTGCACCACACTTATAAGTAGTAGGCTACAGGTATTTTAGGACTGTCACTCTTTCTTCCTACTCTAGATCGTGTGGTAGAGCTTAGTTGTAAGAACTCAATTTCCTAAAACTCTATCGTATTCATAATACGACGACACCTACATCCAGAAAGACGATTGGTAAGAGATATAGTTGTGGAAGAGTTAAGTCAGAGGAACTCAATTTTTGCATCATGTTTATGATGGATAAATATGAGGTATTCAGCAAATCATGTGTATACTAATATGTGGAAGCTTCTTGATAAGGATCCCTAAGGCAAGAATGTCTATCCACTCTTACGGTAAAAAGGAATAAGGAGGGAGACATAAGTTTTCTCAAGTAAAAGAAGCAAGGTGAAGAAGGGTACGAGGCACCCAGTTAATGAAGATTATCACTATTACAGAATCTGTAGTCAAGTGAAGGAATAAACGAGAGGTGACAGGCATTAGGACAACAAAAGAGCATAGGCCATGCATTCATGTACTCGTTTCTAGAAATAAGTTCGTAACTCTAACGCGATTACCAAAAGGAAAAGTTAGACCCCAGAGTAATAGAACCGGTATGGATTGGTGAACAAGATAGACTAAACATGAATTAGGGACTGAATGATTGATAATATTCGGTATCATGAAAATTTCATATTCCGTTACAACAATAATATAATGGATGACAGAATAATAACCTTTAAAGGTCATTCAAGAATACGCTTCCCTAAAGTAAGCAATGTGAACAAAGTTAAGCTTAAGGGACTGTATGTGCCAGTTACATTAAGTGTCACTATCACGAGTGAGGAATTTTGTTATCCTTGGTACAGAAGGATTACCTCAAGGCGAGTAATGGTCATCGATGATGTGAAAAAATGCCTAAGAGGAAGAGGTAAAACATCTATAGGTAGATTGTTGTAGCTCCAACTCTTAGTACTTCCCTAAATGGGGGAATATGGAGTGATGGTCTATGAAGTCAGAATTAAGTGGTTCCAGTAATCATGGAATGGTAAAGGAAGAATGCGGTAAAAATGAAAAGGAATGAGATTACACTTATTCATATCCTACGTATATGCTATGCTACTATTCCGGAACATTAAGAAAGCACGACGTCAAGGAAAGGAAGTAAGGGTTCCAACCCAAAATGCTATTGATAAGTAAGGAGCCAGTACGAGAGGTAAGTTAGACAAAGAAAATAACCCAAGAAAGATTTTACGAGATATTGATATGGGAATGGGCCAACGAGTAATTAGTAGTTGATTCAATAAGAGCCAAGTCATGGCTAGACAAGAGGTTACCGAAAAATCAGCTGATCATGCAAGATAAACATAGTGAACCTCAACATGGGGAATTCATTCTCGCAGATATGACATCAGAACCCTTGAGAAATATTCAGATAGGAGTTGGGGTGTTAAAGGTATCGTATGAGTATTACAGAAATAAAAAAGAATGCCACTGGGAAGACAGTAAAAACTTCAGTTCAGAAGCAATCGCACGAACACAAGTGCACAGAGGTATGTAACTACGGACATTTATAGGCGAGTAAGAACATCGAAAACTTCTTCGGGTATACAATATAACGAGCTCACAACATTACAAGAGTAAGAGGGTCCTCCGTAAGTACTACAATAAAAGACTAGTTGTGGAAGTAAGGAGGAAGGCTTCAACCTAAGCTCAGTGACCTAAAGAGGAAGTGATCTTATAACAATAGTCTCATAACAATGTTGTATGCACTCCATAAAGAAGTGGAACCTACCGCGGCTAATGGACAGGAAAACAAAAATCAGATGTGATATTCAAGATGATATGAGTTGTATGGAATTCCAATATGTATGGGCACTAAGATAAGTTAATTATGTACGCAACAAGTGGAAAAACGACCAAGAAAATAAATCACTTGCATTTAAAGAAAGTTGAGAAGGAACGAAAAGAATTATTCGATTAATGATCCAGAGTTAGTTACGTTATGAACACACTTAAGAGTTCGGAGTATTATCCATGCAGCATGTATGTTGACATTCACATAGCCGTAGAAGACTCCAATATAATTTAAAAGAACGAATCCCAGGGAAAAGACAAAGGATTTAGTTGTAGAAGATTGTATCATGGATATTCTATAGCGCCCACGAAAGGGTAAAGTAATAACTAATACCAGGAGCCAAAAATCGGAAGATAGCTTAAGCCTACATAAAGGCTGATGAAGGAAGAGGAAACTAAAGAGTTTAATCAACTAAGTAAATCAGGAAGTTTGATTATTGGACCCAAAAAATTATAGAAATCGTGATTGAGAACATAGAAAAATCACTCTTAATATCAGTGGTACGAGAGAGATAGTAAAATAGCCATATTCTATAACGATTCTTCAATAAAGCCAGTTAGAAAAGTACCAGCCTCATAAGAAGTCAATGCGAAGCTCCCACTGGATGGTGTATGCACCAGAGGTGCAAGTATCATAATAGAGCTTCAAGTTATGGACGTGAACTACACCTAGGTGGAAGGGAGGTCATGAAAGAGATAGAAGATACGATGCAAGAATTTAAGGTAAGTAAGGTAAAGGTGAAAAACGTACGAGATAATCAAAGGCAGAAGATCGTGAATAGTCCATACTTCAGATAAAAGACTAGAAGCGCGGGGATATCTAGGAATAATAGCAGCATCATCGGTAGCATATCTTCCAGCCTATGGTCTAGGTATATAAAAGCCTGACTAAGAGAGTAAAGAAGAGTTAGAGACGATGTGATGTCTCGCTTGATGATTTAAAATGACATAAGGGAATATATGATGCATGCAAGTTGAAAGGTTGCAAGTAATATAAATAGATATGTGTAGGTCACAAGCTATTGTATGGTGAAGCGACAAGGTTCTAGAAGACAGAATTAAGGATAAGCACGAGCGAGTAAAAAGATAACGAAAATGGATAAGTGCTCAGGATTAAACCCATGAAAACAAGTGAGCTAATGGTTTCTCTAAGTTAGAAAGCTCAGTATAGCCTGAATGAACTCAAAGGAGTCTAAGACTAATATAATTTGGAAGAGATAAGGGTGTAATTGTGGTAGATAAAGAATGACATTTGGGCCTTCGATTGAGTAATGATATATATATATATATATATATTTCATGGACGGCACAGGAACTTGGATACCCCCCCCCCCATAAGGTGAATCACATTG
>ML316753.1:20293-128233 GCA_005239505.1 Nicotiana paniculata | reverse complement strand
ATGGACGGCACAGGAACTTGGATCCCCCCCCCCCATAAGGTGAATCACATTGAGATACTATGAAATACGATTATGAAAATTACTCCAGATGTTCCATGGTGAAACGTAAGACCTAGTGGCAATATATTATGTAAGAAATTTCAAGTTATCAATAGATTATTGTAGATCAACGTTGGGGTGAATCAACAATGGATGGGTAAAGGTTGCAAAGTACGAGATGATATTGGGCCGTCAGTCTTAAGATGGAGAGTAATAAAGAAGCGTTCAGGGACTTAGCGTTATGCATATAGGATAAGCAACGAGAGTAACCTAGAGTTCGGTAGTAGACCTCAATAACGATAAATTAAAGTAAGAATTATGGTATAGTATGGCCTACGTAGATGTAGTAAAGCTAATGACGCCCAGAGGGACAGATTGACATAATTTTATATATGTTCACAAAGTGAAGCCTAGAGATTGGCTAAAATCTTGAGGAAAGAGAAGAGAAGAGTCGCATGGTGCACATACAAAGTTAGAGTCGTAAAGGCTGCATGATAGAAGGTAGAAACAGTTACGAGATTAGAAGGATTCTGACTACAAGTTGTGGTATGAGAAAGAGGCTTAAAGGGGGAATGACCTGGCTTTTGGGATTCATTTACATAACAGTCGCCTAGATGACAAGAGGAATACTAAAGTATTAGCAAGAACTATGGGTTATGAGAATGATAAGTGCATCAGTCAACATTCGAGGAAAAATGTTCCAAAGGTGGGAATGATGTTACACCCCATGTTTTCGTACATGAAAGTACGCCATAAGTAAACTGATAAAAGCTCGGAAATGAGAAATTACATCCCGCATTTTTGGTACGTTAAAGTTTCGTCGTAAGTTAATCGACGTAAGTTCGGGAATGAGATTATTTTGGAATTATAAGTATTATGTTATTTCAGACAAGGGATAAGTGAATTCGTGAAAGTGAAAGGGCAAGAAAATTGAAGAAAACAAGTTTCGTCGAAGTTTGTCAATTTAGGATAAAATACGGTTCGATCTATAATACCCGGTATTTATAGACTAGTATTATACACTGTACCACATGGCCATGATAGTAAGGTGTATAAGGTGTGTTAAAAGTGAGTAGTATTTTAAGTAAGTTGAGATAATTCTTAATTATGCGGGCAATTGGTTAATTACCGGGTAACGGGACATTACCTAATCACCTAATATGTGGATAAAGATTTAAAATTCTCCCACCCCCAAAACGTGTAAGTAAGATACTTCTTGAAAACATGACTATTACTTATTTTGATTAGTTGGCAAGTAATGTGTCAAGAACAAAGACACCTCACTTTCTCATAATTAAAATGCAAACACTTGTAAGTAATGTACAAAAACTTTCATTCCTATTATTTTGAATACAAGGACTACAATCAGACGAGAGATTTGGCTCCTTACAAGAGAAAGTTCTAACCAAATTCATATAAAGTTCGTACAACTAGAACGTTAGAGATTTCATACGAGTTTTAAAACAAAATTCTTGCGACCAAATCGATTCTAACAAGAATTATTAGAAACTTAGCAACGTAAAATTTTGCGGTTCTAAAGGAGTACGGTGCAATCTTTTCCAAGAATATCATACGGATTTTTACCTACTCCAGGTATCTTAAAGCTAAGCCCTTCTTTTATTTTGGCATGATCTCGTAATTACACGAGTTTGATAATGAAGCATAAAGAAAAATTCATACCCCAGAATTTACGTATATTTTTCTAGTTTTGTAAGTTATAATATTCTCTTTATTGGGACTTCATATTCATTTGGGTATTTTTTTTTTCCAGTCAAGAGAGCACAGAGTCTATATATACAGTATTACAGTATTTTCATTACCATGGAGCTATAATCGATGGGCAGGCCCCTATTGTGCAACCTCTTATCAGATAGTAATTTATATACCGAGCCTAATGTGGCCGAGCGCTTATACGCGAACCCAGTTGGTCGAGATACAGAGCCTAGTATGGTCGAGCGCCTATGAGCGAGCCTACTACGATGAGTCAGTATCAGCAAGTAATAATATCTTCAGATTATCTATGACTTCCAGCTTCTTTCACTTATTATATTATCAATTCAGTTTCAGCTTTCAGTATATTGCCTTGCACACTCAGTACATTATTTCGTACTGACGTCCCTTTTCTGGGGGCGCTGCATTTCATGCGTTCAGGTTCAGACATATAGACGGGTAGACCTCCTCATTAAGTGTTTCCCGAGTTCAGCTTTGATCGATAAGCTCTATGCCTTTCGGAGTTTCCGGTTCTAGAGCTTTATGTAATATGTGTGTGTGTGTATGTTATGAGTAGGTTGGGGAGTTGTTCCGATCATAGTATATCCCACCAGTAGAGATTTGTAGACATATCTTTTCAGTTAGTGCAGTATGTTGGGATGGTAGGTCTTTTATGTATATTTTGTTGGTTTGCCAGCTGTATTATTTGTGACGGCCTTGTCGGCCTAGCTTTATATTGATATTTAGTCAGAATTCGCAGTTGTCTTGCAATGTGGCCCATGGCCAAAGTATGACATCACTTGTTCAGATTTCCTTAGTCGCAAGTTGGTGCACAAGGATAGATGAGGCACCGGGTGCCGGTATCGCCCTCAGGTTTGAGGCATGACAATAATCAACCCGTTGGTCCTACTGACGAAGTTGTAAGAGAGTTGGGTAGCTTCCTAGGCACATTGGCAAGGAGTGGGACTTTTTTCATCTTAATGTATTTAATTGGAGGAAACTAGACACAAAAGATGATACGTGGAAATATATCGACGTATGAAGTTCCCAATGTCCAATAAACGTGGATGATATTTCTTATTTCTTACACTAACCCAATTGCACTAAATTTGTAGGAAAAATATGACATTCCTGACGAGGCGAAACAATGGGTTTTTGAATTAGTTTGTACTGCTTGGAGAAAGTATAAGAATCAATTGAAGATAAACCACTTTAAAGCCTATGAGAATGATGAGCTTGGAATGGAGAATAGGCAAGTAGATATTCTGGAATCTCACTTTAAGGATCTTCTTAAATATTGGAACTCTACTCATCACAAGGTAATTACATCCATTCTTTCTGTGACATATTCTCTCTTGTTTCTTGTTTTACTCTTTCTGTGACCTATTCTCTGTGGTTGACTCATTTATTTGCTGCTCCCTAGTCGGCATAATTGTTGGTTGCTATTTGGTTGACTCGTTTATTTGTAGAAAATATCTGAAACTAATATAGGGAATCAAAATAAGTTGAAGTGTTTTCACACTGTTGGCAAGACAAGTTTTTCTCTAATTCGCGAGGTTTGATGTTTTCTCTTCTTTTTTAAAAAAAAATTATGAACTTGCTAATTTTACATGGAAAGATTTTTATAGTTGTTTTCATGTAACTAGGCAAAAAAGAAGGAAACCTCTTATACTTCTGATACTCTATCAAGTAAGAAAATCTTTGTGGCTACAAGAAAAAGAAAACTTGGCCGAGTATACAAAAGCTCATATGATAATACGATTAGTAAAATTGTATGAAATTTCTGATTTAAAGTGTGTCCTGATTATTTATTTGTTCTTAATTATTGATTCAATTTTATTTACTTAAACTCTTTTCTCTCACATTTGGTTTGTAGGCTGAAAGGGAGAGAATACAATCAACTCAAAAAAGTGAAGATGGTAGTCATTCAGTTCACGTTTTTGCATCAGTCATGGGACCTGAACATCCAGGTCGCATGAGATTGTATGGACGAGCGGTTACCAAGACTGTATTAAAAAGGTAAAATAGGAAATCTTGGATCTTCTTTAGATGCTACTGATGATAGGATGTAGCAAAAAATGGAGGAAATGGAAGAGAGGATACAACAAAGAATATAGGAAAAGTTGAACGAATAAAAGGATGCTATGGAACAACATATTATAATGAACATCGTCACACGACTTCAGCGTCTGAGCCCTTATTTGCGACTTGATCCTGACATGCTAAGGTACAGTGCACATTCACCTGTAGAAGCTTCCTCTACACAACATGTTATTATTCAACTAAACAGTCGACCATTTGTTGGTAGTAACAATCAAGGTAAGTACGTACCTAATGTTATACATCTTCTTCTATTTCTTCTATTTCTTCTTCTTCTGCTCCTTCCTTGTGTTGCTTTTTCTACTACTTCTCTCTTTCTCTCTCTCGCAAAGTCTGAATAGTCTAGCAATTTTTTTGCTTTGCCTATGGCACTTAGTCGTGCGTAATTCTGTGGCTTAATGGCTAGTGTCATTACTATGATGCATATTTTTTTATGTTACCCTGTCGGCTCTTTGTTGTTGTATAGTCGTTGTGTAATTTTGTGCTAATTAGTAAAGATGTTGCATGAGGGAGAAGATATTCTGGGTAAAAAGTCTGATTTTTATTAAATTATTACTATAAAGTTAACTGATTTTACAATATCCAATTTAAGATGGTGAAAAGTTCGATTGGGGGAGTGGTGCCATCACGAAGGGGTCAGTGAGGGTAGGGGGTAGAGGAGGGGGGTGGTAGTGTAAGGGATGAAGATGAAACAAAATGGGAATTGGATAGGGAATTTTTATATCCAATTTGTTCTATGAGTATTCTTAGACCTTGCTAGTATCCTTACATGTGGTCTGAAGCAAGTATTACTCGTTATTGAATACCAGAACTAGCAAGTAAAACCATGCACCAAAGAAAGGATTTTGAAAGAAACATGAGATCATAGGCATTAGCAAAGCTGTTAAACTATATTGTACACGGAGTGTAACTATATATACAACGAAGGTGTTGAATTCCAACTAGCTCATGATGTACAAGAAGAAATTAATCACACTAGTATGAATTGGCTAGGAACCAATAGTATTACTTACTCATTTATAAGCATCGACACTTACACAATTACACTTGCATCCATTCCAAATTAACAGGGTTAGTTTGAAATGGTAAAATCTCTCTAGAAAAGGAGATGTCACTGCAATCGGGGTATGTTACAACAGTAATTACGGGTTGTCAACATGTGCAAGGTTTCAAATATTAGCAAGGAGCACTACTTTATTTTGCTTTTTTATTAGATGATTCTCTTGAAGGGTAATGACTTTATTTATCCTCTTTTGTAGGTCAAGTAGATCAATAAATGGATGATGAAGGCAGTGAAGAACTAGACCTTACTTGAAATGAATTTTGAATTGCTATAGATGAATGTTCTAGGAATCTTTTGTTATCAACATTTTTGAAACTTACTCTCTTGAAATGTACTAAACTTGTGCACTTGGGGTAGAACATTTTCTTTATGGATATTATTTGCTTGATGGATAATTTATATTATTAATATTTCTATTTTATGATTTATTTAAATTTTAGTGTTATTATAATTTATTGTATATATAAATATTTATTTATAACAGGTGCTATATTTTGGTTTTAACTGAACTGTTACAATAGCCTACCAGAACCGTTGCAATAGGACACAAATGACGTTCCATTAGACAATATAAACTGTTGCAATAGTTCTTATAAATTGTTCTAAAATGATCTATAAACCATTCTAATACAAATATAATCGTTACGATAGCTTAAAAAATCGTTGTTATATCCATACATAACCATAACAATAGCTTACATAAGTGTTGCATTATATAGTATGATAACGGTTAAAAACCGTTGTATAAACAATATAGTAATGGTTTTAAACCGTTCCAATTGGAAAAAATAATCTTTCCAACAGAGAAAGGGAAAACAGTTGCGATAGAAGTATCTATAGTCACGGCAATGCAAAACTGTTGCAAGAAGCATTCCTATAGACCTATGGGCATGCGGGCTGATGGAACGGGCTGTAAACCGTTCCAATATCTCTATGTCAATGGTTTAATAGTCTGTGGGAATGGTTTCCCATATGTTACCATAGACCAATTTTTCAGTAGTGGTTGTTTCCCGGTGGTATTGCCAATTTCTTGGACTTGAGTTGTTACGAACGGCTGGTTTGGTGTTATTTGACTTCAGTCATTATATTTCTTAATCGCTCTTTTTATTATTCCTCGTATGATTATTTCTTCTTGCTATTACACTTGTTATCAATTTTGCTATTTTTCTTGCTACATTTCTTGTTCTCATAATTGTTATATCTCTTATTATTTTCTCGTTATTTAATTGCTCATGTTTATATGTGGGTGTCTTGTTGTCACGACCCCAAATCCTGAGCCGGCCGTGATGGCGCCTATCATGATACTAGGCTAGCCAATCTACCATGAAATAACATAAAGACTTTCCATTAAATTCAAAATGTTCGATATTCCATAAAAATCTTCTGGTTTAAAATTTTAGAGCAACAAAACGAATGAAATAGTTTATACACTACCCCAAAACCTAGAGTCAACCGTCATGAGCATCTACAAACAATACAACATACTACTATTTCCTTACTACAACCAGTTCTAGGAAATGATGTCAAATAACAGGATAAGAATGGAAAGAGGGCATGCTGCGGACGCCAAACAGCTACCTCAAAATCCCAGCTCCGGCTCCAAGAGATAACGGAAGAAGCTAGTGCTCAGTCCCAGCACCTAAATCAGCACACGGGGTGCGGGGAGTAATGTGAGTACGCCAACTCAGTAGTAATGAAAGTAAATAATGTCTAAGGCAACGAAACACGTAAAACAGTCATAAATACACAAAAACAAACTCCTTCTTTCAGAAAACACAGATACAATGCCTTATAACATTTACAAGTCGATTTCAGTAAAATATCATTTAAAATGTGTCTTTTCACAAATTTTCATAGAAGTCAAGAAATCGACAGAGTTCATAATAGTCTTTAAAATGGAAACATGTATCATAAATTTCCCTCGGGCGTATCATCACTCAGCATGTCTCGAAGCCACTCAGCATCAGCCCCTCAGGCTACCTCAAAGTGACTCATGCCTCCCAAATCATTCGTCACTCTGCACTCGGCACTCGCACTCAGTAGGTACATGCTCTCATTGGGGATGTACAGACTCCGGAGAGGCTCCTACAGCCCCAGCGCTTATATCAAGCCATCTCGTGGCATAATCACTCAGGCTCTCGTATGGTTTAGAAGCAATTATGCAACTCAATAGTTGCCACGGGAAGGACCAAGTCACAATCCCCTATCAGTGCACGTCACACACTCCACTCGTCATCCAGCATGTGCTGCCACTCCAAAATAGTGAGAAAATACAAAGTCTGGGGTTTCATACCCTCAGAACAAGATTTACAGTCATTACTTACCTCAAACCGGCCCAAATACTAATCCGCGATGCTCTTGCCTCTCGAATCGGCTGCCGATTGCTCCGAATAACCAAAACCAGATTAATATCATCAATAAATGCTAGGAGACGAAACCCATACAAAATTATCAAAATTAAGCACAAATCCCGAAATTGGCCAAACCCGACCCCCGGGGCCATGTCTCGAAATTCGATAAAAATCACAAAACTAAAATCCTTATCCATCCACGAGTCTACCCATATAAAATATATCAAAATCCGACCACAAATGACCCCTAAATTTCTCAAGTTAAAGTCCCCAATTTTCGAGCCCTAAACCTCCAATATAGTCGCTAATTTTCCAGATTATTTCACCCTAATCAGTCAAATAATACCATAGAAATGAGTTTTAGATCCAAAAATCTTACCTCCACAATGTTCTTTTGATTTCCCCCTTCAAAACCCTCTCTCAAGATCCAATCCGCATGAAAACTTTGATGAAATAACCCAAATTTCGCAAAGGTTGGTGTTTATACTCTCGGTCCAGTGAAACAGCACCTGCGGTCTTTTAACCGCACTTGCGGACCCACACCTCCGGTCTCAGGTGCACTTTTGCGGAATTCCACTTAAAAAATCCAACCTCGCATCTGCGGTCCATAATCCCGCACCTTCGGTCTCGCACACGCGACCAAATATTACGCATCTGTGGAAATAGCTTAGCCCCTCAAACTCCACATCTACGGCTCCTAGACCGCACCAGCGACCTCGCACTTGCGGCTCCCCCTTCCGCAGGTGCAGAAAACCAGAAAGCTTTACACTAGTAGTTCCACATTACCAAAAATCATGCCGATCACCATCCGAACTCATCCCGAGACCCTCGGGCCTCAACCAAAAGTACCAACAAGTCATAAATGATCACCCGGACTTAGTCGAACCCTCGGAACACCCAAAATAACACCGAAACATCAAATCAAGCCATGATTCAAGCCTAAGGATTTTCAAACTTCCAAAAATCACCAACAATGACGAAACTACCCAAATCTAGTCAGAATGACCTGAAAATTTGCACACACATCCAAAATGACTCTACGAAGCTGTTCCAACTTTCGGAATTCCATTCCGACCCCGATAGCTAATTTTCCACTGGCGACCAAAAATTGCCAAAAACTCAATTTAACCAATTCAAGCATAATTCTACTTTGTACTTCTAAACCACATTCCGAACACACTCCTAGGCCCCAAATCACCTAAAGAAGCTATCTGAGCCCTAATAAACGCACTCTGGGGCCGTTTACCTACTAGTCAACTTCCGATTGACTCTCCCAACCATAAGGCCAACATAAGAGACTAAGTGTCTCATTTCTCACCATGACCACCCTGGACCCGAACCAACCAATCCCACACATCGCAAATAGGCTAAGTAATACATGACAAAGCAGAAATAGGGGAAACAGGGAAAATCTCACGGGACGACCGGCCGGGTCGTTAATTCTGCCCTATTTAAATAAACGTTCGTCCTCGAAAAAGTCTAGAAACATACCTGGAGTCTCAAATAAGTGAGGATATCTACTGCATCTCCTGCTCAGTCTCCCAGGTGGCCTCCTCCACCGGTTGCCCTCTCCACCGAAATTTTACTAAAGTTATATCCTTAGACCTCAACCTTCTGACCTGTCGACTCATAGTAGCCATTGGTTCTACCTCATATGACATATCACCCTCAAGTTGAACCATCCAGAAGTACAAAACATGATCTGGGTCACCAACATACTTCTGGAGCATGGAAACATGAAGCATCGGATGAACACTCGATAAGCTAGATGTCAAAGCAAGTCTATAAGCCACCTCTCCAAATCTCTGAAGCACCTCAAAAGGCCCAATGAACCAGGGACTCAACTTGTCCCTCTTCCCGAACCGCATAACTCCCTTCATGGGTGACACCTTCAGTAGCACCTTCTCCCCAACCATGAAAGACACATCCCGGACCTTCCGATCCGCACAAATCTTCTACCTAGACTGCGCTGTGCGAAACCGCTCCTGAATCAACTTTGCCTTATCGAACACATCTTGTACCAAGTCTATGCCCAATATCCTAGCCTCACCCGGCTCAAACCAACCAACCGGCAATCTACACCTCCTGCCATATAAATCATCATACGGAGCCATCTGGATACTCGACTGATAATTGTTATTATATGCAAACTCCGCGAGTGGCAGAATTTGGTCCCATGAACCCTCGAAATCAATGACAGAAGCACGTAACATGTCCTCTAGAATCTGAATAGTGCGCTCTGATTTTCCGTCCGTCTGAGGATGAAATTATGTGCTCAACTCGACCTGAGTACACAACTCTCTCTGCACGTCCCTCCAAAATTGATATGTGAACTGAGTACCTCTGTCAGAAATGATAGAAACTGGAACACCATGCAACCAGACAATCTCCTGGATGTAAATCTCAGCTAACCGCTCCGAAGAATAGGTAGTACCAACAGGAATGAAGTGCGCGGACTTGGTCAGCCAATCCACAATTAACCATATAGCGTCAAACTTTCTCGAAGTCCATGAGAGCCCAACTACAAAGTCCATGGTGATCCGATCCCACTTCCACTCTGAAATATACAACCTCTTATGCAAACCACCTAGCCTCTGGTACTCATACTTGACATGCTGACAGTTGAGACACCGAGCTAAAAACTCAACAATATCCTTCTTCATCCGCCTCCACCAATAATGTTGTCTCGGATCTTGATAAATCTTCGCCCCACCCGGATGGATGGAATATCGCGAGCTATGGGCCTCTGCTAGAATCAGCTGTCGAAGCCCATCCACATTGGGCACACAAATCTGAACCTGCATCATCATAACCCCATCATCACCAATAACTACATCCCTAACATCACCTCGTCGGACCCTGTCCTAAAGAACAAGCAAGTGTGGGTCATCATATTGGCGCTCTCTGATCCGGTCATAAAGAGAAGACCTAGAAGCTACACGAGCTAATACCCGACAGGCTCTGATAGATCCAATCTCACCAACTAGCCTGCTAAGGCTTGAACATCAAGTGCTAATGGTCTCTCTGCAGCTGGAATATATGCTAGACTCCCCAAGCTCTCTTCTCTGCGACTCAAGGCAACGGCCACTACATTGGCTTTCCCCGGATGGTATAGAATAGTAATATCATAGTCCTTGAGAAGCTCCAACCATCTCCTCTGACACAAATTCAGATACTTCTGCTTAAACAGATGCTACAGACTACAGTGATTAATGAAAACCTCACAATGCACCCCATACAAATAATGACGCCAAATCTTCAAGGCATGAACAATAGCTGCTAGCTCGAGATCATGCACTGGGTAATTCTTCTCAGGAGTCTTCAACTGGCGCGAGGCGTAGGCAATCACCCTACCCTCCTGTATCAAAACATAATTGTTGCCTATCCTCGAGGCATCACAATATACGGTATAAGAACCTGAAGTTGATGGCAATACTAACACTAGAGTTGAGGTCAATGCAGTCTTGAGCTTCTGAAAGCTCTCCACTCTCTCGTCTGACCACCGGAATGGAGCATCCATCTGGGTCAATTTGGTCAAGGGCGAAGCAATATAAGAAAACCCCTCCACAAAGCGATGGTAATATCCCGCTAGACCAAGCAAGCTCCTAATCTCCGTAACTGAGGACGGTCTAGGCCAACTCTACACCGCCTCTATATTCTTCGGATCAACCTGAATGCCTTCACTGGACACCACGTGCCCCAAGAAAGCTACTGAGCCAAGATAGAACTCACACTTGGAGAACTTTGCATAAAGATTCTCCTCCCTCAATCTCTGTAAAACAACTCTTAAATGCTGAGCGTGCTCCTCCTGGCTACGAGAATATACCAGGATGTCATCAATGAACACAATAACAAAATAATCCAAGTACAGTTGAAACACGTTGTTCGTCAAATGCATGAACGTTGTTGGGGCATTGGTCAGCCCAAAAGACATCACCATAAACTCATAGTGACCATAACGAGTCCTGAAAGATATCTTGGGAATATCAGAATCCTGAATCTTCAGCTGATCATACCCGAATCTCAAATCAATCTTAGAGAACACTATGGCTCCCTGAAGCTGGTCAAACAAATCATCAATACGAGGCAAAGGATACTTATTCTTGACTGTGACCTTGTTCGAATGCCTGTAGTCAATACACATTCTCATGGAACCATCTTTCTTCTTTACAAATAACACCGGTGCACCCCAAGGCGACACGCTAGGCCGAATGAACCCCTTATCTAGGAGTTCCTGAAGCTTCTCTTTCAATTCCTTCAACTCCGTTGGTGCCATACGATAAGGTGGAATAGAAATAGTCTGAGTGCCTAGCACCAGATCAATACCAAAACAATATCCCTGTCATGTGGCATGCCTGGCAGGTCTGCAGGAAACACTTCCGGAAAATCACGGACCACAGGAACAGAATCAATAGTGGGAGTCTCAACACTAGCATCCCTCACAAAAGTCAAATACAATAAACACTCCTTCTCTACCATACACTGGGCCTTCGGGTAAGAAATCACCCTACTAGGCACATACTCAATAGAATCTCTCCACTCAACCTTCGGAAATCCTGGCATAGCTAAGGTCACGGTCTTAGCGTGACAATAAAGAACAGCATGACACGGGGACAGCCAATAAATAACCAATATCACATCAAAATCAACCATGCTAAGCAACATCAGGTCCACTCGGGTCTCCAGACTCCCAATAGATATCACACATGACCGATGCACATGGTCCACAATAATAGTATCGCCCACCGAAGTCGACACGAACAGATGTAACTAGAGACTCACGGGGCATAACTAGGAAAGGATCAAAGTATGATGAGACATAAGAATACGTGGAACCCGGATCACATAATACCAAAGCATCTCGGTGACAGACTGAGACAATATCTGTGATCACTGCATCTGAGGCCATAGCATCTGCTCTTTCTGGAAGTGCATAAATACGAGTCTAACCTCCACCTGCACGATCTCCCCCTCTAGGGCGGCCCCGAGCTGTCTGACCCCTATCCCTAACTGTCTAGGCGGGTGGTGAAGTAATTGGAGATGAAGTCGAGGGCTGACCCCTCTCTGCTAAGAAGACCCACCAAGGACATGAGAGCACTGACTCCATAGATGCCCAAACTCTCCACAATCGAAACAACTCCCTAGAGCTGGAAACAGGGACTAAAAGGAACCCCTGGCACCAGAATAGCCACTAGAAGAACCATGCATAGAGGAACTCTGAACTTATAGTGCTCGAGATGAGCTTTGGGCAGGAAGGTCACTAAATGAAGAACGACCCGAATGAGAACTGTGGGGACCATGCCCCGAAGATACATCACTATAGGTTGGGCGGACTGGCTGAGGAGGCCTGAATGAACGGCCTCTACCATGCTAAAATTGTCCTCTGGAAGGAGCACCACTGAAACTACCAGATCTACGAGTCCTTCTGGCCCTCTCCTCTCGCTCTGGCGGTGAACTGACTCAATATCTCGAGCTATATCAACAACATGCTCGAAAGTAGCACCTAAAACTCTCTCTCTGGTCACAAAATATGGAGCTGATAAGTGAGGCCATCCACGAACCTCCTAATCCTCTCTCTCTCAGTAGGAACCAACTATGTGGTATGAAGGTCTATCTCTGAAAACCTCATCTCATACTGCGTCACTGTCAACTCACCCTGATGTAGCTGCTCAAACTGCCTACGCAGCTCCTCTCTATGAGACTGGGGAACATACTTCTCTAAGAAGAGAGTGGAGAATTGCTGCCAAGTAAGGGGTGTTGCACCAACAGGCCTACATTTCTCATAAGACTCCCACAGAGTAAAAGCATCCCCTTAGAGCTGGAAGGTAGTAAACGAGACCCCACTGGTCTACAGTATCCCTGCAGTACGAAGAATCCTCTGACAGTTGTCCAAGAAACCCTAGGCATCCTCTCCCTCAGCACCACTGAATGTCGGAGGCTGAAGTCTACCAAATCTCTCCAACCTGCGCTGCTCATCGTCTGGCATGACTGGAATCACAAAATCCTGAGCTGGGGCAACCGGCTGGGCTGGAGCTTCCCCCATCGTCTGGAGCCCCTGGGTAACCTGCTCAGGTGTCCGGGCAGCTGGGGTATGAGTGCCTCCCTCGGCCTGAGAAGTAGCGACAGTAGTAGAAACAGCGATCGCCTATGCAAGACTGGTGCACACAGTCAAAATCTGAGCCAGAGTCTCCTGAAGACCCGGGATCACCCTGATCGGTGGCGCGAGTCCTCACCATCTGTGAGAGAATGAAAACAACAGAAGTTTAGTTCCAGGAATAAACAGATTTGACAGAATTCAAGAATGTGAGATTTTTCCTAAGAGTTCTGTAGCCTCTCGAAGATAAGTACAGACGTCTCCATACCGATCCACAAGACTCTACTAAACCTACTCATGACCGGTGAGTCCTATGTAACCTAGGCTCTGATACCAACTTGTCACGACCCCAAATCCTAAGCCGGCCGTGATGGAGCCTATCATGATACTAGGCTAGCCAATCTACCGTGAAATAACATAAAGACTTTCCATTAAATTCAAAATTATTCGATATTCCATAAAATTCTTCCAGTTTAACAGTTTAACGCAACAAAACGAATGAAATAGTTTATACACTGCCCCAAAACCTGGAGTCAACTGTCATGAGCATCTATAAACAATACAACATACTACTATTTCCTTACTACAACCAGTTCTAGGAAATGATGTCAAATAATAGGATAAGAAGGGAAAGAGGGCATGTTGCGGACGCCAAACAGCTACCTCAAAATCCTAGCTCTGGCTCCAAGTGATAACGGAAGAAGCTAGCGCTCAGTCATAGCACCTGAATCTAAACCCGGGGTGCAGGGAGTAATGTAGTACGCCAACTCAGTAGTAATGAAAGTAAATAATGTCTAAGGCAACGAAACACCTAAAAATAGTCATAAATACACAAAAAATGAAATCCTTCTTTTAGAAAACACAGATACGATGCCTTATAACTTTTACAAGTCGATTTCAGTAAAATATCATTTAAAAATGTGCCTTTTCACAAATTTTCATAGAACTCAAGAAATCGACAGAGTTCATAATAGTCTTTAAAATGGAAACATGTATCATAAATTTCCCTCGGGCGTATCATCAGTCACTCAACATGTCTCCCAGCCACTCAGCATCAGCCCCTCGGGCTACCTCACAATCACTCATGCCTCCCAAATCACTCGTCACTCAGCACTCACACTCGCACTCGCACTCTCCCTCGCACTCGCACTCAGTAGGTACCTACGCTCACCGGGGTATACGGACTCCGGAGGGGATCCTACATCCCAAGCGCTAATATCAAGCCATCTTGTGGCATAATCACTCAGGCACTCGGCCTCTCACATATCATAAATAATGCAATATGTTGCGGCGTGCAGCCCTATCCCATAGTATCCTCACAACATAGTCCCTCGGCCATACTCAGTCAGAAATCTCTCAAAAACCCACTCAAGCTATTAATAAACTGGGTACTCGACCCAAAATAACATTTTACATCACAAGAGTATAAATAAGACTGAGTTTCGAAATCAGTTAAACAGGATATGACTGAGTGTAAATCAAAAGTAAGTATAGTGAGGAATAGCAAGAAACATCCCCCAAGAGGTATAAACAGATCGGCACAAGGCCCCAAACATGGCGTACAACCCAAAATATAGTAATACTCTTAAAACACAATTTATCATATGGTTTAGAAGAAATTACGCAACTCAATAGTTGCCACGGAAAGGACCAAGTCACAATCCCCTATCAGTGCACTCCACACACTCCACTCGTCATCCATCATGTGTGCCACTCCAAAATAGTGAGAAAATACAAACTCTGAGGTTTCATACCCTCGGGACAAGATTTACAGTCATTACTTACCTCAAACTGGCCCAAATACTAATCCGCGATGCTCTTGCCTCTCAAATCGACTCCCGATTGCTCCGATCTAACAAAAACCAGATTAATATCATCAATAAATGCTAGGGAGACGAAACACATTCAAAAATTATCAAAATTAAGCATAAATCCTGAAATTGGCCAAACCCGACCCCCGGGCCCATGTCTCGAAATTCGATAAAAATCACAAAACTAAAATCCTTATCCATCCATGATTCCACCCATATAAAATACATTAAAATCCAACCACAAATGACCCCTAAATTCCTCAATTTAAAGTCCCCAATTCCCAAGCCCTAAACCTCCAATATAGTCGCTAATTTTCCAAAAATTTCACCCCTAATCAGTCAAAACCCTCTCTCAAGCTCCAATCCGCATGAAAACTTTGATGAAATAACCCAAATTTCACGAAGGTTTGTATTTATACTCTCTGTCCAGTTAAACCGCATCTGCAATCTTTTAACCGAATCTGCGGACCCGCACCAAAGGGTCTCAGGTGCGCTTCTACGGAATTCCACTTAAGAAATCCAACCTCGCATCTGCGGTCCATAAGCTCGCATTTGCGGTCCATAAGCTCGCATCTACGGTCCATAAGCTTTACACTAGCAGTTCCACATTATCAAAAATCATGCCGATAACATCCGAACTCATCCCGAGGCCCTCGGGACCTCAACCAAAAGTACCAACAAGTCATAAATGATCACTCGGACTTAATCAAACCCTCCAAAATTCCAAAATAACACTGAAACATCAAATCAACCCATGATTCAAGCCTAAGGATTTTCAAACTTCCAAAAATCACCAACGATGACGAAACTACCCAAACTCAATTTCACTAATTCAAGCCTAATTCTACTCCGGACCTCTAAACCACATTCCGAACACAATCCTACGCCCAAATCACCTAAAGAAGCTATATGATCCCTAAACTCCGCACTCCGAGGTCGTTTACCTACTAGTCAACTTCCGGTTGACTCTCCCAACCATAAGGAAAACTTAAGAGACTAAGTGTCTCATTTCTCACCACGACCACCATGCACCCGAACCAACCGACCCAACACATCGCAAATAGGCTAAGAAATACATGACAAAGTAGAAACAGGGGAAACGGGGAAAATCTCACGGAATGACCGGTCGGGTCATTACACTTGTATTAGCCTCGTCACTACCTCGTCGGGGTTGGACTTAACGCTTACGTAGTACATTGTATCGGTTGTACTCATACTATACTTTTGCACTTCTTGTGCAGATTTTGGTGTTGGACCTAGTGGTACCCAAAAAATGGATTAGCTTGTTGGTTGCGGAGACTCGAGGTAGCACTGTTGTTCCGATCACATGCATATGAGTCACCTATCTTATAGCCATGTTACTGTTTATACTTCAAATAGTGTATTGATTATTCAGACTTTGTATTTAGTAATTCTATAGAAGCTCATGTACTCATGTCACGACCCAAATCCCACCATAGGGGTCGTGATGGAACATGTTCCTAAGACTAGGTAAGGTTATCACTTAACAACGTTAATTCAACAAACATGAGATAATAAGAAGCAAATTAATATAAAAGGTAAAATAGAGGTAATACAAGTTAAAGTAGTGATAACCAAAAACATCTCCTCATAACTAGGTAGTATAGAGTCATGAGGTCTAACTGATACATACGAATATCTCAAAATACAATATTGTTTGGCATAAAAATGGAAGTATCAATGTAGGGATAGAACTCCAAGGGACTGCGATGATCAATGCATCTCTACCTTGAATCGTCGCGGTCAATGAAGCTCTCACTGCCTAGGTTGCAGGCCCCAACACCTAGATCTACACAAAAATATGCAGACGTGTAGCATGAGTACACCACGGTCTGTACCAAATAAGTATTAAGACTAACATCGGTAAGTAGTTACGAGGATCAAGTCATGTGATACTCACTAGCCAAATAACCTATGCAATATACAAAAAAACTAGCAACAGTACAATAGAGCAATAACAATAATCTCAATCAAAACAAATGATAAAAATTCATTTCCAGTACCAAATTTGCTTCAACAACAAGTCGTCAAATAGAAATGCTCACAAACAGCACCTCGTGCCCACATTTTTATCACATTAACAGTATCCAACCTTATCGCTCTACCCTAACACAATAGCCACCCGTATCTCTTCGCCCTAACGAAATCACAAACAACCACATGGAGAAAATATCATGCCTACAATCAAATAATTCGCTAAATATGTCAACATGTGCCACAATAATCACAAAACAATAATGCCAAAGTTCTATCAAGGATATGAGCTCATATATCAACAAAGTGCACAAGGACATGAAAATAGTAAAATGTTGATGGGTATTTAAAAAACAAGTCTTACTATGGCTAAAACATAGCTATCATGTTCACATAGCCACCAAGTGATTAAGCATATTTCATATACAATACATCCTCAAATCAAGGCATATTAATAGCCTAAGGTCTAATCCCGTCATAAGCCACACATAGCACCCGTTTATACATTTATCACCTCGTGTACACTTCAACATAAATAGGAAATAATATCAAACCCTAAGGGTTATTTCACCCACATAAGGTTAGGTAAGATACTTACCTCAAACAAGCAAAACAATATTGTAGAAAGCCATTACCTCTCGAATCGGCCTTCGAACGGATCAAATCTAGCAAAAAGTAACTCAATAACATCAAACTACTAT
Organism: Nicotiana paniculata; assembly: GCA_005239505.1. Classification (NCBI taxonomy): domain Eukaryota; kingdom Viridiplantae; phylum Streptophyta; class Magnoliopsida; order Solanales; family Solanaceae; genus Nicotiana; species Nicotiana paniculata. The sequence goes on along the minus strand of ML316753.1, from coordinate 110,369 downwards.
AAAAACTAATTCCACATAATAAATCTCCGGTCTTTATCAATAACCAAAATCCAATCCAGACCCGCCTCTTAGATCCCAACAAAAGTCACAAATCAAGGATACCCATTCAAATACGAGTCCAACCACAAAAGTTTCATCCAAATCTAACTCTCAGTCAAAGATCAAATCCCTATTATTTTAAAAAAAATTTACCAAAATCCCTAATTTTCTCACTTAGATTCACCAATCAAATGCTAAAATCCAGGATGGAATCATAAATAGTAATCAAATCTGAGTCAAGAACACTTACCCAAATCTAAGTTGTGAGAATTGCCTCAAAAATTGCCCAACTTCGAGCATCAAATCTCAAAATATGATAAAATAACACCAACCCTCAAAAATAGAGTACATAAGTATGCCCAGTGGTTCCCCTTCGCAATCAAGGGACCCACTTCGTGATTGCGGAGCACAAGTCAATAGTTTCCACCAGAAGACCCTATGCGAACGCGGCCCTATGACCGCAATCTCAATCGCAATACAAAATACTTCAAGACTACGCGAATGCAAGCCCATGCCTACGAACATGAAGGCCAAACACCTACCCTTCTCTAGTCTAACTTAGTGCTACACGAATGCGGCTCTCCTCCTCGAATGAAAAGTTTCAACTTCCCAACTAAACGTGATCGTGTCTCCCTTTCGCGAACGTGAAGGGAAAACTCACCATCCACGAGATTGCACTCCACTATCGCATGAACATATCCATGATCGCGATGAATACCCGAACACCAGAAAAAACAGTTTCTCCATAACAAGGGAAAATGGTCAAAAACCACCGCGTAACACACTCGAGATCCCTAGGACTTCGTCCAATCATACCAACCAATCTTAAAATACATCAAGAACCTTATCAAGGTATCAAATCCCACAAAATAACATCGAAATTACAAATCTCACCTCGATTCAAGCCTAATGAACTAATCAAATTTCCAACTTCCAAAACTCGTGTCGAACTATGCCTAACCAACTCGGAATGACCTAAACATTTTCACACAAGTTCCAAATGATATAATGAACCTATTAGAACTTCCATAATAACAATTTGACCCCGATAACATCGAGTCAACTCCTGATCAAACCTATGAACCTTCCAAACCTTCAAATTTTCAACATTTGCCTAAAAGAGTCAAATCAACCTAGGAACCTCCAAACCCAAATCTAGACATACACCTAAGTCCAAAATAATCATACGAACCTATTGGAACTATCAAAACACCTTTTCGAGGTTTTTTACACAAAATTCAAACCTCGACCAACTCTTATAACTCAAGCTTCCAACCTTATAATTAAGTATTCCAATTCACCCAAAAACTTCCCCAAAACTAAACCAACCATCCCCCCAAGTCACAAAACAACAAAGTAGAATACAAGAAACATCAATTAGGGAAATAAAGTTCAAATACACAAAATGATAGGCTAGGTCATCAAGACTTAGGGACTCCAGTTTCTAGGAGGTGTTAGACGGTCGTTGGATTTATTCTTTCCACACTTTACTGAGTTTTTATCTTTCATTCAGGAAATCATGTTATTTTACGTTCAATGTTCCCCTTTTATTTCTGTAATTATTAGCTTGCCTAGCAAGTAGTGTTAGACGTTGTCACAACCCCTTGGTTGGGAATTAGGGTCGTGATAGCTACTAAATGAAAAATAGCTACAAATATTATTTGTCGTGTCAAAGGAGTAAACTTATTGCTATAATCACATTTTCCTATAACAACATGTATGATCTTCTTGTTTATTTGAGCCATATTCCCCAATTTGATGTGTCATGTATGTTTGTGTATTGTTTTGTAACTTGCGGGGATAGTTAATTCAGTTTCGGGAAGGATTTTGGAGTGAATTGGGATACTTAGTTCCATTATGGTAGCTTACGTTATAAAAGTTGACCAAGCTTTGAGTTTTGAGTAGATTACCTAGGATTGGTAATATTATGGTTCTAATTGGTTCATGTGCTAATTTCGGACTTAGTCGTATGTCCGGATTCGGTTTTGGAGGTTCCTAGGGTATTTTGTCTCTAACTGTCAAAAGTTGGAAATTTAAAGGTTTGGAAGGTCCATAGATTTAACTGAGAGTTGACTTTGATGATATCAGGTTTGGATTGATGTTAGAAACTTGAAATAGGTTCATTATAACATTTGGTACTTGTGCGCAAAGTTTGATTGCATTCCAAGTTGGTTTGATAGAAATCTGGGGCTTGGTTGGAAGTTTAGATGCTTGAGAACTTAAAGAAGTTCAATTTATGGTTTGATCGTTTGATCATAGATGTGATGATCTTGCAAGTGTGTGGAAGCTTTTGATAGGTCCGGGAAGTGTTTTTGGACATGTTGGTATGATTGGACGTGGTTCAGGATGGCTCGGGTGAGTTTCGGACCACCCGGAGCTTGATTTAGATTGTTGATTGCTGCTGGTATTTGGTGTGCTTCGGGATCACGGAGTAGGTCTCTCAATCACTGAGGCTTATTTGGGGTCAGTATGATTTTGTTCTTCGTGTTCTTAATAACATGTCGCATTTGTGAAGGTTTGTGGTCAATGGCCTTAGCGTTCATGCTTTTGGGCTCGTGTTTGCGTAGAGGTAAGGGTTGTTGGGAGTTGGCTGGAGGTTAGTCATCGTGTTTGCATGGTCAGGTTTGCATAAGCTTAGGATGCCAATAAGTCGCATTCGTGGATGGTTGACCACGTTCGTGAAACGTCTTTTAGGGCAGTGGCTGGATTGTGCTTTGCGAATGCGAGGCTTGGGTCGCGACCGAAAAGGGTAGTGCCAGGCAGACTCATATAAGATTTAATTTCAGGATTTTAGCCCATTCTCTCATATTTTTGAACCCTAGACTTGGAGAGGGGCGATTATTTATGGAGGCTTTCATACAAAACTGTGGGGTAAGTGAGTTTTACTCATTATTTGGTATTATTTCAAGAATCCACATTGATTATTAACACCTAAAACATGGAATATTGAGGGAAATATGGGGTTTCTTCCTACAACTTAAGAGAGTGAAAATTGAGGATTTGAATGTCGATTTGGACTTGATTTTGGAATCTATATCACATATTTGGACTCATGGAGTTATGGATAGTCGGGATCTACCCCTTGACTCGGGTTTTAACTATGTGGGCCCGAGTTGATGTTTGTTGACTTTTTGGGAATTGAATCAAGGTCGAAGTTTTAATGTTTGGAATTGATTCTCATGGCTTTGTTTGACGTTATTTTATTTTATTTTGCTAGATTTGACTCGTTTAAATGCCTATTTGAGAGACAAGGGATTTTTGGAGTATTGTTCTCATGAATTGAGGTAAGTACCTTGCCTAAGCTTGGTTTGAGGGTAATTTCCTATTGGCTATAGTATTTGATATATGTTGAGAGTGATGCATGTGCGAGGTGGCGAGCCTATATGAGTAAACTGTGGTAATTCATGATCCTGGTAGACTTTAGACTATTATACACCTTGTTTTGCTATCATACCTCCTTATTACCATGTTTTCTCTAATTGTGTGAGAACGTGACTATTATTCTTGCGAAAAATCATGTACAGACCAGTTGCTTATTTGTTTGAGACATGATAGTGCTATCTTTATTGGCCTTAGCCGTTGTCATATTTAAAATCATGATATTATATCTGCATGATATACCTCTGTGTGTGTGTGTGTGTGTGCGATGATGGAGGGGTACTTGTGTCAGGCACTATAGATGTGTTGTGATTTGGTATTCTTGATGATTCAACTGTGATCTCATGAATTTTGGCATGTATACTTGCCATGCATGCACAGAGTTGTATTTCTTTCCTCATGTTAATTGGTACTTGAGGTGATGTTTAGAACTTGGAACGCAGTTCAATTGATAAATCCATGCCTAGGTGATTTCTGTGGAATGATTTGCGCCTTATTTGTTATACTTGAAAATCATGCTTATTTATCCTCTCATTATAAAAAGGATGAACTTGGTGTTACTTGAGCTACTTTTACTTTTTCATCATTATATTGCTATTGTTATTGTTGGCTATTGAAAATAAGCACCGGACTTTGCCAAGCTCGTCACTGCTTTCAGCCTGTGGGTGGGCTTTTTACTTATTAAGTAAATGGGGTCGGTTGTACTCATACTACACTTTGCACTTATGTGCAAATCCTGGTTCTTCTGATAAAGGTGATTGCTAGAGGGTGGCATATGTTCCTGTTGGAAACTCCGAGGTAGTATAGTTGTTCTGTTCACAAGCCTTGAAGTCCCTTTTCTTATTTCAAGTTATTACTATTAGTCGTTCAGACAATATTGTATTTTGATCAAATCTATTATTTATTACTCTATAGAGCTCATATACTCGGTGACATCAGATTCTGGGATGGTTTTCAGTTCTACCATTATTTGACTTTAGTTATTTATGTTATATCTAGTTGTTGAGACTATTTCCAACTATTATTGAAGTTTATTTTTGATTATTTGTTGTTGACTTGCCTATAAAACCGTGTTAGGAACCATCACGGCTCAAGTGAAATTTTGGATCGTGACAAGTTGGTACCAGAACACTAGGTTGCTTAATTCTCATGATTTATGAGCAAGTCTAGTAGAGTTTTGCAGATTGGTACAAAGACGTCTATACTTATCTTCTAGAGGCTACAAGGTTGCTAGGAAAACTTCTCTTTCTTTAATTCGTTGTCATGTGGATTTGTTTATCTCTAAGTATAAATCTTTGATCTTCTATTATCTCAAAGATTTTAAGGAAACGATCGTCTAATGCAGCGAGCATGTGGAGGTAACCATGCTAAGGCCGCAAGAGGCTGATGCAGGGGTAGGAGTGGAGCACGTGTTTCCGCAATTAGGGGGCCTGCTCGATCAGCTGACATAGATCTACCAGTAGCTCCTATTGAGAAGAAAGTTCATGATTATGTTGAGTCGGAGGTAGCATCTCAAGTTCCCTAGGGCTTATTTGTTTCGCTGGCTGTTCAGGATGCGTTGGTCCATATGGTTAGACTTCTCGAGAGTTTGGCTTAGGCTAGGGCATTTCCTACTGTACCAGCTACTTCCTAAGCAAGGGTCAAAGCATAGACTCCAGCAACTCATGCCCCAGAGCAGATGGCTTATGGTTATCAAACCCCCAGAGTGTTATCGGTTGGGGGAGTTCAGCCTATTGTTGCCATGCAGCCTAAGGATAGGACCGCGATGTCAGCAGATGAGATGAAGAGTCTAGATAAGTTCACGAAGTTGCATACTCCTCACTTCAACGATACACCTTCACAGGATGCGCGGGACTTTTTGGATTGCTGTCATGAGATTATGTGCAATTTGGGACTAGTTGAGTCCAATAGAGTTGACTTCACCGCCTTCTAGATGCAAGGTCTAGCCAAGAGGTGGTGGCAGGTTTATGAGTTAGGCATGCCAGCGGATCACCTTCTATTACCTAGGTTTAGTTCTGCAGGGTCTTTTTGGAGCATTTGTACCCCGCACCAGGAGACAGGAGCTGAGGAGGCAATTTGAGTATAACCTTCAGCAGGGTCCATTGTCAGTTACCGAGTATAAGATGAGGTTTACTGAGTATAAGATGAGGTTTATCGAGTTGTCCCGTTATACTACTATTGTGATTCCCTCTGAGGAGGAAAGAGTGAGCATATTCATTGATGGTATTCGCCTTGCTATGGCTAGAGAGGTAGAGACCAGTAATTCATTTCACCAGGCTGTAGAGATAGTGTGTCCCATAGAGCACATCTACATCAACACTAAAGAGATAATGCAGGGTAGGGACAAGAAGTCTTGACATTCAGGTAGCTTCATTGGTGCCTCATCTAGAGGACGGAGTTGATTTGGGAGAGGTAATTCTAGAAGACCAATTTATCATTCACCATTGCCCAGTTTAGGATCTTTGGCTATGGATGTTTAGGCTTTGGCCAACAGATTCATGACATTGGATAGTTCAGGGCCTAGCAGAGTCCTTGCTTGTGTTGTATCTCAGTCGTCCTTGTCTGAGTGCATTAAGTCTCATGAGTATGACGATCCCCATTTATTTGTCCTTTAAGACACAGTACACCGAGGTGGTGCTAAGGAGGTGACTATTGGTTATGATGGTGTACTGTGGCTTCAAGGACGATTTGTGTTCCTAATGTGGATGGTTTACGAGAGTTGATTCTTGAGGAGCCTCATATTTTGCGGTATTCTATTCATCCATGTGCTACGAAGATCTATCAGTATTTGAAGAGGCATTATTGGTGGCAGAGGATGGAGAATGGCATTATTGGACATGTTTCACGGTGTTTGAATTGTCAGCAGGTCAAGTGTGAGCATCAGAGGCCCGGTGGTTTGCTTTAGAGATTAGATATACCGAAGTGGAAGTGGGAGCGTATTACTATGGATTTTGTGGTAGGGTTTCCAGGGATGTTGAGGAGATTTGATGTTGTTTAATTCATTATGGATAGACTAACCAAAACTGCGTATTTTATTACAGCCATGACTTCCTACACTTTGGAGCAGTTTGCTAAGATCTACATCAGAGAGATTGTCTGCTTGCATGGTGTGCTTGTTTCTATCATCTCGGATCGTGGCACTCAATTTAATTCATATTTCTTGAGAGCGGTTCAGTGTGAGTTGCGCATGCAGGTGGAGTTCACCACAGCATCATATGATTGGGCTGTTTGAGCGGGCCATTTAAATTTTGGATGATATGTTGAGAGCATGTGTCATAGATTTCAGAGGCCACTGAGATCAGTTTCTTCTATTATCAGAGTTTGCATACAATATCAACTAATATTCAAGCATCCAGATGGATTTGTATGAGGCCTTATATGGGAGGTGATGTTATTCTCCCATTGGTTGGTTTGAGCCTAACGAGGCTAGGCTATTGTTCATAGATTTGGTTTATGATGCTTTGGAGAAGCTGAAATTGATTTAGGAGAGGCTTTGTATAGCGTCATCCAGGCAAAAGATTTATGTTGATATGAAGGATCGCGATGTGGATTTCATGGAGGGTGAGAATGTTCTTCTTCGAGTTTCGCCTATGAAGGGCGTGATAAGATTTGGGAGGAAGGGAAAGTTGATCCCTTTGTATATTAGTCCATTAGAGGTGTTTGAGAGAGTTTGTGAGGTGGAATACGGACTTTCTTTGCCACTCAACTTGTCGGGAGTTCACCCGGTGTTTTATGTTTCCATTCTTTGAAAGTATTATGGGGATCAGTCACATGTGTTGGATTTCAGTTCAGTACAGTTGAATGAGAATATGGTGTATGAAGAAGAGTGGGTGGCCATTCTGGATAGGGAGATTTAGAAATATTGCATCAGTGAAGGTTCAGTGGAGAGGTCAAGTGGTCAAGGAGGCGACTTGGGAGATTGAGTATGATATGCGAAACAAATATCCTCATCTTTTTATATCCCATGTATGATTATAAACTCATTCGAGGATGAAAATTTGTTTAAGAGGGGGAGAATGTAATGACTTGGCTGGTCGTCTTGTGTATTTGAGCCTTGTTCCTCTATTTGATGCTTCTTTTATGTTTATGTATTCTTTTGTGACTTTCAGGGATGGTTGGTTCGTTTTGGGAAGATTTTTGGAGTGAATTGGGACACTTAGTTCCATTATTGGGAACTTAAGTTGTAAGAGTTGACCAAGATTTGACTTTTAGGTAGATGACCCCGGATTGGTGATTTGATGGTTCCAATATGTTTGTATGGTGATTTTGGACTTATGCATATGTCCAGATTTAGTTTTGGAGGTTCTTAGGGTGTTTTGGCTCTAATTGTCGAAAGTTAGAAATTAGAAGGTCTGGAAGATCCATAGGTTTGACCGGAAGTTACCTTTGATGATATCAGGTTAGAATTGTTATTCCGAGACTTGGAATAGGTTGGTTATGCCATTTATGATATGTGTGCAAAGTTTGGTTGCATTCTAAGTTGGTTTGATATAAATCAGACGCTTGGTTGGAAATTTAGACTCTTATGAACTTAAGAGAAGTTCAATTTGTGGTTTGATCGTCGATTCATACATGTAATGATATTGTATATGTTTGGAGACTTTGGAAAGGTACGGATAGTGTTTACGTACATGTTGGTATGATTGGAAGGGGGTCCCGGTTGGCAGCATATCACATTCGCTAAGGTTTGTGGTCAGCGGCCTTCAGTTCGTGCTTCTACGCTTGCGTAGAGGTAAGGGCTACTGAGAATTGGCTGGAGGTTAGTCATCGCATTTGCGTGCTCAGGTTCGCATTCGCGTAATCTTAGAATGCCAGTGAATTGCATTCACGGTGGTTGAATCGCGTCCGCAGGTGATTGAATCGCGTCCACGAGTGGTTGAACCACGTTCGCGAAGGATCATTTGGGGCAGTGGCTAGATTTTGCCTCCCGAACGCGAGGCTTAGGTTGCGTTAACAATGGGTAGTGCTAGCAGACTCATTTAATTTCTAATGTTGGTATTTTAACCCACCCTCTTATATTTTGAACCCTAGATTTGGAGAGGGGAAATTTTTGAAGGAGAATTTCATACAAGACTTTAGGGTAAATAATTTGTACTCACTTTTGGTATTATTTCAAGAATCCGCATGGATTATTAACACCTAAAATATGAAATTTTGAGGGAAATTTGGGGGGGGGGGGGGGGGGGGCGTCCTGCAACTTAAAAGAGTAAAAATTAAGGATTTGAAGGTAGATTTGGACTTGGTTTTGGAATCTAATCACATATCTGGACTCGTGGAGTTATAGGTAATCGTTGTCTACTCTTTTACTTGGGTTTGACCATTTGAGTCCGGGTTGACTTGGAGGAATTGAATAAATGCCAAAGATTTATTGTTTGGAATTAATGTTTATGGCTTATTTGACGTTATTGAGCTGTTTTTGGCTAGATTTGATGCTTTCAGAGGCCGATTTGAGAGTCAAAGATTTTTTGGAGTGATGATTATCGCGCATTGTGGTAAATATCTTACCTAATCTTGGTTTGAGAGTAATTTCCATTGGCTATGGTATTGATATATGTAGAAGGTGACGCACATGTGAAGTGGCGAGCGTATATGCGTATGCCATGGTTATTCATGATTCGAGTAGACTTTAGATTATTACGTGTCTTATTTTGCTATCGTGCCACCTTGTTACCGTGATTTTTCTACTTGTATGACTACCTGAGCTATTATTCATGTCAGATATCAGGTCCGAGCCATTTTTTATCTGTTTGAGACATGATAGGGTTATTTTTGCTATATTAAGCTATTTGCCTTAGAAGTAGTCATATTTTTCAGTCATGATATTATATCAGCGTGCTATACCTCGGTCTCTATGCACTTTTATATATTATCTCACATGTTGTTAGTGTTTTCACTTATGTGACACGGGTTTGAGCTTGTTTGTGGAACGCTTGCATAATCCATGTGGTATATTGATTTTGATATTGTGAGATATTGGCATTGTGAAATTTTAATGGATTAATAACTGAACGTGGGGCATAGAGCCTTGTTGATACTGATAGTGAGGTAACCCATGCATCATCCTCATATTGGGTTGAGTAGTATTGATAGTGAGGTGACGCGTGTGCCATGCCTCATATTGGGTTGAGTGATGATGATCATTGACTTTTTATTCGATCATCGCTTGGGCTAAGATCCGCCTCTCCAAAGCTAGGTTATAACCTATGCTATCTTAGGCCCTATGAGTGCAGCACTTATGTGATGACCCAAAAAGTCATCTCTCATTTTATAAGTCAAAACTACATTCCGAGGCCTTGAAAACCTCCTTTTATCTCACCTCATTTTGCATGGACAGTCCGGGCGTATATCCGGAAAGCTTTTATATGAAAAACTGAGAAAAATGCTAATTTTGCCTTTAAAATTGAATTTAAGTTGACTTCGGTCAATATCTTGGATAAACGGACTCGGACCCGTGATTTGACGGTCTTAGAGGGTCCGTAGGAAAATATGGGACTTGGGCGTATGCCCGGAATTCAATAACGAGGTCCTAACCCCGAGAGATGAATTTTTGAAAGAAATTATTTTTCTGAAATTATAAGAGTTTTTAGAAATTTGATTATATTTGAAATTGATGGTATCGGGCCCGTATTTTAGTTCTGGAGCTCGGTACAGGTTTAATATAGTATTTTAGTAATGCCTGTAAAATTTGGTAAGAAACGGAGGTCATTTGACGTGATTCGGACCCGTAGTTGTGAAATTTGAAAGTTTAAAAGTTCTTGAGATTTATCTTTGATTTTGATGCTAAATTCGTTGTTTAAGAAGTTATTTTGGCGATTTGATCGCGCGAGTAAGTCTGTAGGATGTTTGTGCATATTTGGTTTGGAGCCCCGAGGGCTCGGGTGAGTTTCAGGTAGGTTTTGGGGTGTTTAGAATTGGAAAATCTCTGCTGGTGCACCAATTCTTGTGTACCCGCACCTGCGAGCTGTTTTCCGTAGGTGCGAGCTCGCAGGTACGAGCAGCTTCCCACAAGTGCGTCCCCCAGTGGTCCTGTTCATTTTCGTAGGTGCGACAAATTTTCCGCACCTGCGAGAGCGTAGGTGCGACCCAAGCACCGCATGTGCGAGGTCGGGCAGTGTGTTTTAAGTTAGAGCTTCAGCCGTTTTCTTTTTCAAATATTCACAAAAATAGAAGACTTAGGGCGATTTTTCTCAAGACATTTTCTTCCTAAATCATAGGTAAGTGTACATTAACTAATTTATTTCAACTCTATAATGTTTTTCATCAACATTTATCAAAATTCTAGGGTTTTAATGGTAGAAAATTGGGGATTTGGGTAGAGTTCAGGCTTTTTGTATAAATGGAATTTAGACCTCGTTTTGGGATCGGATTCTAAAACTAATTACATAATCAGGCTCGTAGGTGTATGGGTAATCGGGTTTTGGTTCGAACTTCGTGTTTTGACCAAGTGGGCTCGGGGTTGATTTTTTACTTTTTGGGAAAACTCATAATTAAGCATTGGGGTTGAATTATTTAGCACTTATTGATATTATTAAGCTAATTATGTTTAGATACAATTGAATCGGATGTGAATTCTAAATGGAAAGCGGTAATTGAGGCTTGAGTTTGGTCGTGAAATTTGAGGTAAGTGTTTGGCTTAACCTTAGCTTGAGGGAATAGGTATTGTGTCTTATTTTCTACGTGTTAGTGATATGTTCAACGTATGGGTGTGGTGACGAGTATTTATACGTTGGTGTCAAGCATGCCTGTGAGTCGAGTATTATGATTTATGTGATTTTTCATTAAGCATTACTTGAGTTAAACTTGATAATTATCCATGTTGGTGGTATTTCCTTGGTATTAATCACTGTTGAGTATTGGTTTAAGCTGAGGATTTTTACGTGAAGTTAATTATTGGAGCGAGATTGGTTATAGTTGTTTTCCCTTGCTGGGATGATATTGTTTCTAGTGTTGATTCCCTTGCCGGGACGTTATGGCTTTTGTTATTATTTGTACTGTTGATTTTCCTTGCCGGATTGTTGTTATTTATTTGTTTGGGTGAGGAAGAGTGTTAAATCACGAAGGGTGATGTCATGCCGTTTTATTTGATTTATGGTGAGGATGAGTGTTAAAGCACGAAGGGTGATGTCGTGTATGATATTGTGAGGATGAGAGTAAAAGCACGAAGGGTGATGCCGTGCCATATTATGAACTTAAAAGCACGAAGGGTGATGCCGTTTCATTTCTATTTAATTATGGTGAGGATGAGAGTAAAATCACGAAGGGTGATGCCGCGCATTCTATTTATTATTTGGTGAGGATGAGAGCAAAAGCACGAAGGGTGATGTCGTGCACTTGTTTTCTTTGTATTTCTATTTCTGTAGTTTAAGTTGGTATTTGATTTGTTGCTCTACCCTGTTATTCCCATTAATTGATACTCTCTCCCCTCAACATGTTTTCCCCTTCCTTATTTGTTATCTAGTTGTTTATTTCTTGTCATTATTATTGTTTTGTTTCGTACATGATTAAACTGCACATGTTTATTTGGTTGTCGTGTCCTAGCCTCGTCACTACTTCACCAAGGTTAGGCTCGACACTTACCTAGTACATGGGGTCGGTTGTACTGATACTACACTCTGCACTTTCATGTAGATCCCAGTACTGGAACCTTCAGACCTTAGATCAGGTTTGCTGCCTTCAGTCCAGCGGAGACTCCGAGGTAGTTCTGCAGACGTCTGCAGGCCTTGGCGTCCCCTCTTATTTCATTTCTATTCTGTTCTTATTTACTTCTGAGATAGATGTATACTTATATTTTGTTCAATCTCCTATTTGGAGTATTCATAGACAATCCGTGAGATTGTGACACTTGTTCTGGGAGTACTTTGGTTCTGGATTTCGAATTAGTATTATATCAAACTGTTGAATCATGTTATCTTGTATTTTAAATTTCGTGATTTTATTATAATGTCTGGTCAATTGTTAAAGATAAAGGAATCAGTAATGTTGGTTTGCCTAGCGAGTTCAATGTTAGGCGCCATCACGGTCCCGACGGTAGGAAATTCGGGTCGTGACAAGTTGGTAACAGAGCACTAGGTTGCTGAGGTCTCACAATTCACGGACAAGCTTAGTAGAGTCTGAGGGATCGGTACGGAGACATCTGTGCTTATCCCCCATAGGCTACAGAGTTAGGAATGACTTCACGTCTATTCTTCTATGTCGTGCGATCTGAATTCTCAATGTTAACTGAATTTCTACTCTATTCTCTCGCAGATGCCGAGAACACTTGCTTCTTTATCCACTGATCAGCAACCCGAGCCCCCAGTGGCAGCCCCCACAAGGGGCAGGGCGTGAGGCCGAGGCCGTGCTAGAGGCAGGGGCAGAGCTCAGCCCAGAGCAGCAGCCCCATTGGTGGAGCCTCAGGTAAAGTTTGCTGATGAGGTTCCTGCCCAGACAGTCCAAGTTGGACCAGCTCAGGTTCTTGAGGGGTTCATTGCCACCCCGGTACTCCAGGATGCTCTGGTCTGTCTAGTGGGTCTCATGGAGATCGTTGCTCAGGCAGGTTTACTTCCTACAGCACCAGCCATCTCTCAGGCTGGGGGAGGAGCCCAGAATCCTGCTATCCGCACTCCGGAGCAGATGGCTTCTCAGTTTCAGACCCCAGCAGCTCAGACAGCTGGGGGAGTTCAGTCGGGTGTTGTGGCTCAGACCGATAATGGAGCATCTATGTCTGATGATGCTTTGTGGAGGTTGGACAGGTTCACCAAGCTTTTCACTACTACTTATAGTGGTGCATCTTCAGAGGATCCCTAGGACTATTTGGATAGTTGTCACGAGGTTCTACGGAACATGGGGATAGTGGTGACCAATGGGGTCGACTTTGCTACTTTTTTTCTGTCAGGTCCTGCCAAGACTTGGTGGAGAGATTATTGTTTGGCTAGACCAGATGGATCACCACCCTTGACTTGGGCCCAGTTTTCTCAGTTATTTCTAGAGAAGTTCCTTCCTATCACTCATAGAGAGGATTATCGGAGGCAGTTTGAGGGTCTCCAGCAGGGTTCTATGCCCGTCACTCAGTATGAGACCAAATTCATTACCTTGGCCCACAATGCTATTATGATACTTCCCACCGACCAAGAGAGGGTGAGGAGGTTTATTGAGGGACTACCTCAGTCGATCAGATTGCAGATGGAAAAGGAGACAGGGAGTGATATTTCCTTCCAGGATGCAGCCAATGTGGCTAGACGAGTCGAGATGGTTCTATCACAGGGGAGTGGTCAGGAGTCCGACAAGAGGCCCCTTCATTTTGGCCGGTTCAGTGGTGTCTCATCTGGAGGCAGGGATATTTTTGGTAGGGGACCTTCACCTAGGCCATTTTATTCGGCACTTAAGGTTTCTCGTGGTGCTCCAGGTGGTCGTAGTTCTCATATGCAGTATTCTGATCAGTTTCCCTACAGTGCACCATCAGCTCATATCAGTGCACTGCCGCTCCATAGTTTTCAGGGTGGTTACTCAAGTCGTTAGGGTCAGTTTCAGGGCCAGCAGTCTCAGCAGCCGAGATCTTGTTATACTTGTGGTGGTCCGGGGCACATTGCTAGATTTTGCTCTCGAGCAGTTCTCAGCACCAGGGTTCTCGTGCCATAGTTCCTGCACCAGGCGTTCCACCACCCGCTCAGCCAGCCAGAGGTGAGGGTCGAGGTGTTAGAGGTGGAGATTAGGCAGTTAGAGGTGGAGGCCAGGCTACTAGAGGTAGAGGTTAGCCAGTAGGAGGCCGTTCCAGGAAGGTAGTTCAGATTGGTGGGGCCCATCCCCGATGTTATGCTATTCCAGCCAGACCTGAGGCTGAGGCTACTGATTCAGTTATCACAGGTATGGTTTCAGTTTTTAGCAGGAATTCGTGATTCTCTGACTACCCCTGTATATGTGTCTACACTGATGGGTGAATCTATTGTGGTAGATCGTGTCTACTGTTCGTGTGTAGTGGTTATTGGTGGTCTTGAGACCAGTGTAGATATTCTACTCCTTGATATGGTAGATTTTGATGTTATTTTGGGGATGGATTGGTTGTCGCCTTATCATGCCATACTGGACTGTCATGCCAAGATCGTGACCTTAGAATTGCTGGGGTTGCCTCAACTGGAGTGGAGAGGGACTCCTGGTCATTCTTCCAGCAGGGTTATCTCATATATGAAGGCTCAGCTTATGGTCGAGAAGGGGTGTTTGGCCCATTTGGCCTATGTTCGTGATTCTAGTGCCGAGGTTCCTTCTATGGAGTCTTGACCATTGTCCGTGAGTTTCCAGAGGTGTTTTCTGCAGACCTTCCGGGTATGCCACCCGACAGGGATATTGACTTTTGCATTGATTTGGCTCCGGGCACTCAGCCTATTTCTATTCCGCCATATCGTATGGCCCCGCCAGAGTTGAAGGAGTTGAAAGAATAATTGCAGGACTTGCTTGATAAAGGCTTTATTAATCCTAGTGTCTCGCCTTGGGGTGCGCCGGTATTGTTTGTCAAGAAGAAGGATGGGTCGATGAGGATGTGCATAGACTATCGGCAGTTGAACAAGGTTACCATCAAGAATAAGTATCCGTTGCCGAGGATCGATGATTTGTTTGATCAGCTTCAGGGTGCCAAGGTATTTTCAAAGATTGATTTGAGATCTGGCTACCATCATTTGAGGATTAGGGCATCCGATGTCCCTAAGACAGCTTTTCGCACTCGGTACGGGCATTATGAGTTCTTAGTGATGTCATTCGGGTTGACAAATTCCCCAGCAGCTTTCATGGACTTGATGAACCGAGTAATCAGGAATTATTTGGATTCCTTCGTGATTGTCTTCATTGATGATATTCTGATTTATTCCCGCAACCGGGAGGAGCATGAGCAGCATCTTCGAGTCGTTCTCCAGACTCTGAAGGACAGTCAGTTATATGCCAAGTTTTCGAAATGTGAGTTTTGGTTAAGTTCAGTTGCATTTCTGGGTCATATTGTATCGGTGGAGGGTATTCATGTGTATCCTATGAAGATTTCAGCGGTCAAGGATTGGCCTAGACCCACGTCATCTACAGAGATCCGGAGTTTCTTGGGTTTGGCGGGCAATTACCGTCGAGCTTCCAGAAGCTCAATACAGCCTTGACTACGGCGCCGGTGTTGGTTTCGCCCACAGGTTCATGGAACGATTGGAATTACCACCAGTCTCTGATGACTGGGTGGTGCAAGCCTTCACTCAGGGCTTGAATGAATGAAGCTCGATAGCTTCGAAGCAGCTGAAGCAAAATTTGATCGAGTATCCCGCCGTGACTTGGGCGGATGTGCATAAAAGGTATCAATCAAAGACCAGGGTCGAGGAAGACCAATTAGGAGCCCCCTCGGGCTCAGTATATCCAAGAAAACTCTTAGCAAAAGAATCAAGAAATACAGAAAAGGAGACGAAACGGAACAAGGAAAGATACCAGCCATTTGCTAAAGACCGAAGAGACGCCCCGAGGTGTGATATACCTCGATACACTCGAAGGGTAGATCGAGGTCAGAGTTCTCGGGGACTTATGAGCATGACCGGCGTGACAGGCATTCAAGACCAATGGAGGCACCCCAATTGTCGGAATATAACTTCAACATCGATGCGTCGGACATCATATAAACCATAGGCAAGATCAGAGATACTAGGTGGCCAAAGCCCGTACAGTCAGATCCTTCCCGAAAGAACCCCAACTTAATGTGAAAATACCACGGCATGCATGGCCATAGGACCGAGGATTGTAAACAGCTTCGAGAGGAGGTAGACCGATTGATCAGCAAAGGGCACCTTCAAAAATTCCTCAACGATCGAGTAAAGAATCAATTTTGGGAAAGAGAGGCGAACAGGAAAATCGAACAGGAGGAACCGCAACATATCATCCACATGATCATTGGAGGCATCGACGTCCCGTAGAGACCCATTTTCAAATGAACAAAAGTATTCATCGCAACGGAAAAGCGAACCTAGAGTTATGTACCCCGAGGGTGCTCTTACATTCAGTGAAGGAGACGTTGAGGCCTTGCCTCAGCCTCATAATGATGCACTGGTAATTTCTTTTCTTTTGAATAAAGTTCAAATTAAACGTGTGCTTGTGTATCCAGGTAGCTCGGCCAATATAATTAGGTCGAGGGTAGTGGAACAGCTCGGACTGCTCGATCAGATCGTACCCACCTCTCGAGTCCTCAATGGATTCAACATGGCAAGTGAGACAACGAGGGGGGAATCATCCTCACAATCAGTGTGGCCGGTACAATTCAAGATACTAAGTTTCATGTCATCGAAGGTGACATGAGGTAAAATGCCTTACTTCGGAGGCCATGGATATAAAGCATGAGGGAAGTGCCATCAACTCTTCATCAAATTATGAAATTCCCAACAAAGGATGGTGTAAAAACGGTGTATGAAGAGCAGCATGCAGCAAAGGATATGTTCGTGATTCATGACGTGACGCCAACATCGACACCTTCCACTTCGGAGAAGTCAAAAGATAAGCATATCCCCGAGGGACAGGCGGTCTGTGAGTAGTTGATCAAAGATGATGAGGAAGACTTCATCATTCCTCGAGCCTTCGTTGCCCTCGAAGATTCGGATGCAACAAAGTCGACAGTCGAAGAGCTTGAACAGGTCATTTTGATCAAGCACTTTCCAGATCGAAAGGTATACCTGGGAAAGGGATTAACCCCCGAACTCAGGAGAAAACTCGTTCAATTTCTTATTAATAACATTGATTGCTTTTCTTTGTCCCATTTAGACATGACAGGGATACCGTGAGGAGTAACCACCCATCGACTAAGTGTTGGCCCCAGGTTCAAACCGGTGAAGCAAAAAAGGAGGCTTCAGTCCGAGGTAAAACATGCATTCATCAAAGACGAGGTAACAAAACTTCTCAAAATAGGATCCATTAGGGAGGTGAAATACCTCGAATGGTTAGCTAATGTAGCGGTAGTCCCCAAAAAAGGAAATAAATTAAGAATGTGCGTAGATTACAAAGACCTGAATAAATCATGCCCTAAGGACTCATTCCCATTGCCCAACATCGATCGCTTGATCGATGCCACGGCCAGCCATGAGATCCTTACATTTCTTGATGCCTAATCCGGGTATAATCAAATCCAAATGAACCCGGAAGATAGGAAAGGACTTCGTTCATCACGAAGTGTGGTACATATTGTTATAATGTAATTCCCTTCGGGCTAAAAGCCGCAGAAGCCGCATATCAACACCTAGTTAATAAGATTTTCGAGCATGAAATAGGAAAATCTATGGAAGTTTACATTGATGACATGCTAGTTAAGTCCCTGCATGCAGAGGACCATTTGACTCATTTGCAGGAAACATTCTATATCCTTAGAAGATATAGCGTGAAGCTTAACCCCAAGAAGTGCACCTTCGGAGTCGGATCGGGCAAATTTTTGGGCTTCATGGTGTCGAACCGGGGAATTGAGATCAATCTCGACAAAATCAAGGCCATCAAGAAAATCCATGGTAAACAACGTGAAAGCGGTACAACGGCTGATAGGGCGGATAGCAGCCTTAGGACGATTAATCTCAAGGTCATCAGATCGGAGTCACCACTTCTTCTCCCTACTCAAAAAGAAAAACAATTTCGAGTGCACCGTAGAATGCCAACATGCCTTAGAAGAATTAAAGAGGTATCTCTCGAGACCACCTTTGCTTCATACCGCGAAGGAGGGCGAGACACTGTACTTATATTTGGCCGTGTCCGAGATAGCGGTAAGTGGTGTGTTGGTTTGAGAAGAACAAGGTATCCAATTCCCTGTCTATTACGTAAGTCGGACTCTGGGAGATGCTGAAACCAGGTATCTACACTTAGAAAAATTAGCCCTTGCATTAATAAGTGCATCTCGGAAATTAAGACCTTATTTTCAATGCCATCGTATATGTGTTTTAACAACATACCCTCTTTGAAACATCATGCATAAGCCCGAGTTATCGGGCCGATTGGCCAAATGGGACATTGAACTCGGGGGGTACGATATCGAGTACCAACCCCGAACGTCTATCAAGTCCCAAATTTTAGCGGACTTCGTGGCCGACTTTACGCCTACCCTCGTTCCCGAGGTAGAGAAAGAACTCTTGCTAAAAACGGGCACATCGTCGGGGGTATGGACTCTCTTTACTGACGGTGCCTCAAACGTGAGAGGGTCCGGACTCGGCATAGTTCTGAAACCGCCTACGGGCAGCACAATTAGACAATCCATAAAAACTTCGAAATTTACTAACAACGAGGACAAGTATGAGTCTATGATTGCAGGTCTCGAGCTGGCCAAAGACCTAGGAGCAGAAGTAATTGAAGAAAAATGTGACTCTCTTCTAGTAGTGAACCAAATAAATGGGAACTTCAAGGTTCGAGAAGATAGGATGCAAAGATACTTAGATAAAATTCAAGTGACAGTGCATCGTTTCAAAGAATGGACTCTGGTCCACGTACCTCGGGAACAGAACAGCGAGGCTGATGCACTCACAAACCTGGGATCGTCCGTCGAAGAAAATGACATACTCCCGGGGGCTATTGTGCAACTATACAAATTAGTGATTGAAGAAGGGCATGCCGAGATCAAATCAACATGTCTAACATGGTATTGGAAGAACAAGTACATAGACTATTTGAGAAATGTGAAGCTTCCCACGGACCCAAAAGAATCGAGGGCCCTTAGAGCCAAAGTAGCCCGATTTTCACTCGACGAGAACGGAAAACTATATAGAAGGACATTCGACGGGCCCTTAGCAGTGTGTTTAGGACCGAGGGAAATTGACTACGTGCTTTGAGAAATCCATGAAGGCAATTGTGGAAATCACTCTAGTGTCGATTCTCTAGTTCGAAAGGTGATCAGAGCTGGCTACTAATGGGATAACATGGAAAAGGACATCAAGGAATTCGTTCGAAGATGTAACAAATGTCAAAGATTCGCACCAATGATTCACCAACCCGGTGAAAAATTACACTTAGTCTTATCCTCGTGGCCGTTCATGAAATGAGGAATGGACATCATCGGCCCCCTACCTACGGCGCCAGGTAAAGCCAGATTTATTTTATTTATGAATGAATACTTCTCGAAATGGTTGGAAGCACAGGCCTTCAAGAAAATAAGAGAAAAAGAAGTCATTGACTTCATTTGCGACCGCATCATATGTCGATTCGGGATCCTCTCTGAGATCACATGCGATAATGGGAAGCAGTTCATTGCCAGCAAGGTGACGAAATTCCTCGAAGATCATAAAATCAAAAGAATCTTATCGATACCTTACCACCAGAGTGGAAATGGTCAAGTCGAGTCCACGAACAAGACCTTCATTCAAAACTTGAAGAAGAGGCTAGAAAATGCAAAGGGAAAATGGAGAGAAGTGTTTCCCGAAGTACTATGGGCATATCGAACAAATTCGAAGTCAAGCACATGAGAGATCCCATTCTTTTTGGTATATGGGTCTGAGGCTTTGATACCAGTCGAGGTCGGGGAATCGAGCGCCAGATTTCAACATGCCACCAAGGACTCGAACAACGAGGCCATGACTACTGCCCTCGAGCTACTAGATGAAAAGCGAGAGGCCGCACTAGTCCGAATGGCCGCCCAAAAATAAAGTATTGAAAGGTACTATAACAGGAGAACAAACCTCTGATACTTCGGAGTTGGGGACTTAGTCCTAAGGAAAGTCACTCAACACTCGAAACCCAAATGAAGGGAAGCTAGGCCCTAGCTGGGAAGGACTGTACCGCGTCCTCGGAGTAGTAGGCAAAGGGTCTTACAAACTTGGCACCATGGAAGGCGAACAATTACCAAGAAATTGGAACATATCGATGCTCAAACGCTATTATTTCTAAGGTATAACCTTCTCCCTTTTCATTTATGTTTCGTACTAACTTATTGTAGGTGTTCGACCGAGAGGAGTCAAAGCACCCTTCAGCTCGAAGACCTTGGGTTTTAAAGCATGTGTTGCACTCATTTTCCCTTAGATCGGGTTTTATCCCAAATGGGTTTTACCAGTGAGGTTTTTAACGAGGCAACACCAATATGCTACCTAAGGAAAACCCAACAAGTAGTCAAGGCTTCCTTTTCAATCAACCTCGAATACTTGGGGGCATCTCTCTCGGAGGTTACTCTTTCGAAGAAATAAAAATATGCCTAAGAGGGCATCGATAGGAGAATGTTGTAATGGACCAAACGGTCAAATGAATCGTATCCGTGTATAATATTAAATCCCCCAATGGAAAAACATGTACGCATGTATCAAGTATTCGAAGAAGCATTCTTATTTATCAAAACACTTTGTTCCTCAAAGAAGTTTACTATTTTCACATGAAAACGGCTCAAGGACCAAATACCCTCGAACACTCGGGACTGTCATCGACAGTCAACTTATCGAGTCATCAAAGACTCGAACTTGTAAGACCTCAATGAGGCAACATCGAATCTATAAGACCTCAATGAGGCAACATCAAATCTATAAGACCTCACTGAGGCAACATCAAACTTGTAAGATCTCAACAAGGCATACTCAAACATATAAGACCTTAAAAAGGCACAACCCTGATATTAAGACCAAGGCTATATATTCGAACTTATAAGAACCCTAAAAAAGGCATACCCTCGATATAGAGGCCGAGGTCGTCTCACTCGGGGACTAAAGGCTACGGCCGAACACTAAGACTACGATCATATTAAAAGGCTACGGCCGAAATAACACGGATCGGAGATGTCCGACTTCTGTCATAAGATTTAAAGGCCTCCAAACACTTCAAAAAAAACTGGTTAGTCAGGCTACCCTCGGCATAAGCAAAGGAGCTTCGATAATATCAGCTCCGAACAACGAAAAGGCTTCAAAAAAATCAGCCTTAAATGAAAAGGCTTCGAAAAATCAGCCTTTGAGAGAACCTCACGAGGTACTCAATTATCATCGCATATCGGCTTATAATCGAGGTTCTTATTCGACTCGTCGAATAGTCGGACGAACACAAAACATTCCAAGGCATAACCAAAACTTTAAAAGTCTTTAGCCAGAATGGGGGAAAACTATAGCCATATTAGAGGTCGAATCGACCCAACCTAAAGAGCCTAAGGGCTAATATGTAAGAGCCTAAGGGCCAACCTAAAGAGCCTAAGGGCCAATATGTAGGAGCCTAAGGTCCAACCGAAAGATCCTAAGGGCCGATCCAAAAAGCCTAAGGTCCAAATTGGAAAAAAGCCTAAGGGCCAAATTAAAAATCCTAAGGTCCAATGTTTTAAAACGGAAGTATCGATATCTAAAGAACTTAAAGTTCAGTGCACTGTGTTCGAGTCTTCATCCGAGCTCGGGATCAAAGGCCCCAAAGCTTAAGCTTAGCTCAAATATTAGACCACAAGAGGTCGCCTGTTATCGATTATTCATCAAGCATGAAAACCTAAGGGTTTCGTATTACAAGTCCAGCACATCGGATTGGTTATCAACAAGCATCAAAGTATATTCCAAAAAATCAAAGGAAAGACAGGAAGTGACGAAAAAGCGAAGATTCTTTCATATATAATAAGGGTTCACAAAACATATTCGCAAAGAGCCCTTGCACAAAAAAAGAAACAAAAAGAAGCCTAATCTACCGCTGGGGTCACTTGACCGAATGGGGTAGTGCCTTCGACGGTTTGACCCTCGACCCCCTAGTCATCGGCAGCTTTTTCCCCCTCAGGGACTTATTCTTCATCTTCATCAACGCTCTCCGAGCCACTAGTTGAAGCCTCATCAGAAGTAAATAATGCCGACAATTCTTCCTCTAAAGCCTTCACTCTTTCGATCTCAGCAGAAAGGTCGAAGCCCCCTGCATGTGCTTCCTCCAGAGCTTGTATTCGAGATCCCAATCGAGCATGATCGAGGGCTCGAGTCAGCTTGAGCTTTATCTCTTCAGATATCTTCCCGGCTCGAGCATTTGCAGCAGCAGCATCTTCCCGGTACAAGGATATGAGTGTGTCGGCTTCGGACTTGGCTGTGGATAGCGCGGCGGCCGATTCATCATGGAGATCCTTATACTTACTGCTTTCTACCTTTGCATCTTGAAGTTGATACTCAGCCGAGGTCAGCTTCTCTCGGAGAGTATCTCTCTCGGAGGCTACCTCATCCATGCGCCGCTTGAGTCCGAGGATCTCAGTATCCCTGACTTTAAGCCCCTCCCGCATCAGGTCTTTTTTTTACTTGAGCTGCAAAAATCAAGTTAAGGCATTAAATGCTAAAGTTTAACAAGCACAAAAATAAACATATGAAAATTATATTACCTGCTCATCGAGATCGTCCCGTTCTCAAGATATAGTCTCCAAACATGCTCGAAGTTCGTGCAGTTCCTCCTCCTTTTGGCGAAAAGAGCTCTGAACTCATCCATATCCAATGAGAACCTCCTACACTCTTCCTCGTAATGGGCCAACTCAACTTGTGACTTAGAAAAGGCCTGATTGTAAAGCATTATGGCCTAAACACACAAAGGAAAGAAATCAGAAAAACAAGAACCAAAACTCAAAATACGACCTGTTGTTGATATCCAAGTTTTCCCAAAATATGTTTAATTGCATATATACCTTCAAAATCATGAATTTGTAGCAATTGGTATTTTTCCATAATTTTTCTACATTTTTATTAATTTGTCCAGTATTTTATTTCCAATAAATATTTATAAAATTGCATTACAAATGATTTCAAAGGAATTTTCTTGATTTATTTTATTATTTATGGTCTTATTAAGACCAAATTATTCCATAAATAGCCAAATTGGCACCTTTTGGATATAATTGCAATGACTTTGCAATTATAGCCCATACATATAATTTTGTACTATTTTTACCAGAAATTAGTCTTTTGTATTTTGAAGTACTAAATAATCATTTTTTTTTTGAAATATTTCTATGCATGAAATTCATTTTTATAATTAGTAACTATTTTATAAATTATTTTTAATTAATTTATCTTGGGTTTGACAAATAGCCAATTTTTATTTCAATCCTAGCCCAAAGACCCCAGGCCCAAAACATAAATCCTACCCGACCCAATCCACCCAAATCTTGTCCGTGATCATTTTTTATCAACGGTCCAGGTTTATTATTTCCTTAATTAACCTAATGACCTACCCACAAACCCCTCATTCCCTCTCACCATCTCCGTCTTCACCCCTCTCCTTCTCTCTCAAACCCCCTCTGCCCTAACCCTAATCTCCCTCGCCGTGTTTGCTTGCCGTCAACCATGGTGGTTCCTCACCACCCTCAGTCCTCTCATGGCTCTCTTATGCCGGTATTACTTGTCTCTAAGGCCCTTAAGGGACGAGGGTCGGTCCACTCACACCTTAGGCTTGTGCTTTCCTGTTTCAGGCCGCCATGGCTCAATTTTGAGTAAGATCTTTCTATTTTTGCCTAAACCTATGGTTTTCTAAGCCGGTATCTTCATCTCTGCGTTATTTTTACAAAAACCTACTTTCATCTCTTGAACTTCTCAGATCTGTACAAATCTGAGATGGATCGAACTTTTTTTCGCTTGTTTTTATGACAAACCTTCTGATTTTGAAGTGTCTTTTCATTTCTTCCTAACTAGGGTTTCCTTGAAAATCTTTTATTCAAAACGTTTTCTGATTTTAATTGCTTATTCTCTGATTCTTATGTGTTTTAATCGATTATAACTAGTTTATATTAAAAGCCCTAAACTTTGACACTATGTTTGGATTCTGAGTCGATCCGTGTTATTTGATACATAACTCTGTTATGTACTTTGATTCATATGACTTCTCCTTCATTTAATTTGAATGTCGTATGATTTTACCCTAGTACGTCTCTATTAGGGTTTCTGATTCGATTTCTCGACTGATTTCTTTGTGTTTATGAAATTGTGTTTAGCCTATTTGTTTATTTGTGGAAACCTATATTTTCTTCCCTTAAATCAGTACTATTTTGAATTTCTGATTCACCGATTTTCTCTGTTAAAGATCTGCATGCTTAAGTCTTGCCTATTTCTATTACGACCCTAATTAGTCGTTCTTGCCTTATTTGATTGTTGTATATTTACTGATTCCTTTACATGATTCTTCCCTTAAATTAGACTCCTGATTTATTTATTCTGAATTCCTTTATTTGGTCTGTTTTGAACTTCTTTCCTTAATTAGACTACTATTATTACCGTTTGGTCAATTGTCCTTAAGTAAAGGAGTCTATTCTCAACTCCTTATGTGATTGATTCAGTGATTCCCTTAATTGTTGAGTACTGATTTCCTTTACCTTATTCTCCTCTACCCTTAACTACTATATATACTCTTCTCTATTCTCACTTCTAAAACACGGACACTAGTTCAAAAACTCTCTCTTACACCTAAAGTTTTCTGCTCTTTCTTGTTACTTGCTACTTCTATTGAACTAGCCGGCTGTAAGCCAAGGCTAGTTATTGCATTACACCGCTCTACATTTTGTGTCTACTCTCCTTAACTGGTATGTTCTAATTCAATTCAAGTTCCAAACCCTATGTGTTATGTTACTGCTTTAGTTCACTGATTCCCAGTTCTGTTCTTGTTTACTATTTGGCTTTTCAATATGCAGCTAGCATGTTTAAATCTTTGTTTCACTTAGCATATATTAGTTCTGTCCTAATTCAACTTATGATCAGCATGTCTATGAACCTGCCTAGTACCTTTGTAGTATGTCTCAACCTGACTCCACTCCATTTGTGTATGTTGGAATGTTTGTCTGTTTGTTTACTCAGTTTCTGGTACGAATCTGTTTTGGAAAAATAATTTGTTACCTCAAATAGTGTTGATTCTATGTTTAAATCTGTTAGTACAACTATGACCTCAACTGTCTGTTCTGAAATTCATATACATGTACTATGTCTGCATTATTAGCTATTCCCTAATCCCATAAACTCCTAAAAAGGCTTATGTACTTCTATTTGTTATGTGTTTCACTTTGTGTGTTGTATACGTCCCCAACTCCCAATACCCATGTGTGAGTCATGTAGTTAAGTGATATGTTTGTTCTGAGTTAATCTGTTGTTTGTTTGATTCTTCAAATGTTTACATTGTTCTTGTTCAAACTATTTTACTACTAATCAACTCCTATTTTTCATAAAACCTCTTTACTTAATTGAGTCTTTTTCAATACTGTTTTCATATCAAAACTTTTTCAAAACTATGTCAAGCACTCTCACTTTACTCCTAAGTCTTTAGGTTCTGCCCCTCCAGTGTGTGTACTACCTTGGGATCCTTTTGAGATCCCTCTGAACTCTGGCACACTGGGGCTGGCCCTTTCACACTGCACTTACTCAATTCTTGTTATGAAAGTTTGGGTGTGAGCATTGCCGGTGATCCTTGAGGTCCTTAGGGAACTCTGACACACCCCGATATGAGATTGGCTATGAAACTCTTGGAACTTGAGGTTATAGAGGCTTGATATCTTCAAGATACATCCGGGCCTACTTCAGGCTCCCTATAGTTTAACTTCTTCTCTTTTTATTTATTTATGTAATTCATTCAGCTATTGGTTTGTAATAATTAATTTGTAAAAAGATATTGGGGATGGGTAGTGAAATAGGGAGGGTAGCTGATGATATTGTTGACACTATTAGGTAGAGACGATGCTTTAGGATTTATATTCTTTATATTTGCATTAGAATCCATTTTTTAGGACTAATATGTTCATCCAAATCATGCCAAACATGCATTAAATATCTTGTTCTTAGGACTTCATATTTACTGCTTCAGCATATCACATGTCATTAATCTATGTTTTGCGTTGTATCAGCCTATCACTTAGAGATCCTGCTCCTAGAATAATAAATAACATTGACATAAAACTGTCATTCTTGTGTGCAGTTAGAAATCTTGCCTTAAGAATTATGTGCAGTTAGAAATCATGTTTTAAGAATGTTGTTACTCTTGTGTGCATTTAGAAATTATGTCTTAATAATTCTGCCATTCTTATGTGCATATTAGATACCATGCTCTAGGATTCTGTTTGCATTTGTTTGTATATGCCTAGTTTAACTATTGATCCATGAAAAGGTATAAAATAGTCTCACATATAATTGTCATGTTTTTCTAAATAAAACTGGTATCAATCCTTTCACTCTCAGATTTGTATCACCTAGAACAGCATTGTTGAAGGTTAAATATTCTCAAACTGTCTAAAACAACTTGTAACTGTTATGCGCAGTCCCACACCTAGGCAAGCCTTAGGTAATTAATCTTTATAAAACTGGAAAACTGTTTTTTATTGTGTTTACTACTTAAAGCTAACAAGTTCAAAATCAGTGGGTGAACTGATTAGGGCCCTGTCGTTAAAGTTTGTATGAAATAGAGTTGCATATTCCTGTGCATTGATGTCACTTTGATATCCTGTCTTAGGATCCTTTTCTAATAAAACTGCCTTTGTCTGTGTTTGAGACGTGCTATTTATTTTCATTATGTGTGGAGGTGAATTTGAGCTTTTTAATTGTTTCTGTCGCTTATCTGCTAGTCCTACTTGTTCTTGCATGTCGCCTAGAATTTTCCCTTTTAGCACCTTAGGGGGTTGTCTAGAACTGCCCGGACTTAGAGGTCCTATACTCCTCCACAACTACAAGGAAGGGACAGGTAACAGCATGCTTAGAGCTCGTTAAACAAAGCTCACTTAATAAACCGCTAAGGGGGGGATAATGGGTAGAAAAGGATATGATGACTTGTGCGCTAATGCAACGTGTAGCCCCTTATTGAGGAGTGATTACCGGGCATTGCACAGATATGATCCTATAGGATAAACAACTTAGGACCTCCCTTATCCTTTACATGTGTGTGCTTGGACTGTTGATCTGTTAAAACCTTTATTTTTTTACATATGTGTGCTTAGACTATCTACTTGCTACTGGAATAATTCACAAAGTATGTTTGGCCGGGACCCGCAGTTGTGGACTTTGAGGGGTGCCTAACACCTTCCCCTTGAAGTAATTTCAAGCCCTTACTCAATCTCTAGTTATGCAATTAGTGTTATGAATGACCCGTAGTAGGTTCCCTAACGCGCCTTAATTCGTTAGGAGGCGACTCTTCCAACTCATTATACCCCATTTCCCAAAAGGAAATGATTTGTCCCAATAATGTCGAATACCCTTTACAATCCGAAAGGAGAAAAAAAAGAGGGGCGTGACAGCATGGCGACTCTGCTGGGGATTCTAGGATTTTACTATTACAAACTGTTTTGTGAATTCGTCTAAGTATACCTTGTTTTGTTAAATACATACACCCTTTCCCTTTCCCTTTTATGTGCAGTTAATTGTTTACTCTCCCAAGTAATTATTTTTTCAAAAAATGAGACTGACATGTTTCTTTTTTTTTTCCTTTGTAACTGCTTTTCAATTATAACTGTTGTATTTTTCGCTTTCATAATGTGCAAATGCGTGACAACCTATTTATTGCTTATTGCTGCATAATCATGCTCAACATCATATTCCACTTGTGCCTATACAAATCCTATAGCAACGCTTGATGAGTGGTTGCACTCTTCAAATCCTATAGCAACGCTTGATGAGTGGTTGTGCTCTTCCTATATATCACCCTTCAAATTCATAAGGCTTATTTGCGGTAAAACTGGTCGATCAGCGGTGCAGTCGATGATTTCGTGCCTTTTCCCCTAGAGTTGTCCGCTTGAGGGTACCAGTATAGACCCCCATAATAACCTTACTCTGATTATAATTGTACATGCATCATGGTCAAACCTAGCCGGGTTAATATGTTGTCCCCATAATAACCTTTAGGAAAAGCCTTGTCCAAAAGTCCACTGAGGTTTCCATAATCCCAACGGACGCAACCACGATTTGTGCATTATTTTGGATAAATAAGTGCCAATATGCTAATCACTGATGTATAAGTACTTGTATCTGGAGGGGGAAAGGGTCTAACCTTATTTGTTTTGCAGAAGATGAGGCACGAAGTCCCCAGTTTCAGCATGGTCCAAGGAATACCATTATTGTTGTTGGATTGGTGGGAGGACCTTTCGCCAAGTGACAAAGACCATGTGAAAAGGGTCCTCGGAAACTTACCCTCTTTACCAAACAATATGTTGATCGAAGCAGCCACTATGTTCTGGAACAGAGAAAGGTCCATGTTCCATTTTGGAAACATAAATAACCCCTCTCTTGAAGGAGATAGAGGCTTCGCTGGATTACCTTGGGACAGTTCGGGCTTATTGGTGCCAGAAAATCATGCCGCTAGGGGGTTCCTGAAAATGATGGGTTTGAAAAAGGACGATGATTTAGAGTGCTTGAAGGAGTCCTATATAACTTTTGACTACCTTTATGAACGATACGGCCATAGAAAATCCTATCGTATCTTTCATGATGAATTCTCAACACTTCCTTGGGTCCTATTCACCGTAGGGTTTTTGTGTTCGTTGTTTGCTTCCTGGGTATGATAGTATTTCCAAGAAAAGGAGACAGGATTCACACTAGACTGGCTATGGTAGCCAAAACCTTAATGGAGGTGAACGAGAGGCAAACATATACCATTATCCTTATGATCATAGGATACATATACCGAGCCTTGGACCCCTACCAGAAGGGGTTCAAACACTTTGAGGGTTGTAATCTGCTACTACAGGTTTGGTTATTGGAGCATCTCCAAAAGGGTCAATATCGTCAAGAGTTTCCATGAAGGGCGTGGAATGATCACATAGCCTTCCATCACCCTAAGAGAATGACTTACATCCCAGACAGGTTTGCTCAACCGGAAAATGCTACAGAATGGGCGCAATTTTTTGACAATTTGACCGAGGACTAGGTTCAATAGATGTTCGAATGGTTCCCTACCAATGAGTTCATCATCAGATCGAGGGACGCTCTGCACCTGGTGTTGATTGGGTTAAGGGTCATATACCATTATGTTCCCATCAGGGTTATGAGACAGGCAGGCAGGAAGCAAGTCATACCGCGAGTCTCTAAAATGAGTCATTACAGGGCATATTTTCAGGACGACGACATCCCGTACAAATGTGAAGCTCAGCATATGTGGCATCTAAAGGTTATTGTAGAAAGGGACACCATCGAGCCAGACAAGTACCACGCAGGGCATGTACTCTTTTACCTATCATGGTTGGAAGACAATATAGCAGGGATAGTTGAGCTTGGAATCGGTGGGGAAAACAGGGTCATAGACGAAGTTGCTGAAGCCCAAGTGAAATACAAGAAATTGCGCAAAAAGGTTCGTGAGTCCAAGGCCGAGAATCTGGAGCAACACAAGACTGATATGGAACTGATCAATGAATGGAGGGAAAGGGCTATCAAATCTAATGAAAGGTTGGAATATTTGGAGCATGGTCTGATGGAACTAGAGGGGAAGACGAGGAAAAGAGTCACCGACTACCAGAATTCTGAGGGAAGCGAAGGAGGGCATCTAGCGATAGTATACATGTTGTTGGGCATGCACGACCTGGGGAACCTGATCGACAGAGCCAAGAAGATCAAGCCTAGGGAAGGTTCTTCTGGGACCAAGTAGATTAGATTTACCTGCTTTTTCAAATGTAATAAGGATGAGTGCCATTAGTGACTTATCTTATTTAGTGTCGTTTTAGATTTATCTATTTTTACATTAATGAATGAGGCAGTTATTGGCATCTAAGTTCTCCAAATCAACTTGTCACTAGGCCTACCTCGGGCACAACGAGGCTCCCAAATTAAGACGCGCATTTACAATTCTGCAATATGTGTTTAAATACTGCAAATACTTTTCTCATGATCCTCACTGACTTGTTACCTTTTGTTTTTATTTTATTTATTTGATTATTCCCCTTCCCCAAAGGTTGGTTCTTGCATTCTGGCATCATCAGCATATCATACAAGATCCAGGGGCCCTCCACCTTCTCCTCCTCCTAGTCCACCTAAAGGCAAAGGCAAAGGCAAGATGGAAGATTTGACTAATATCATAAAGGAAAACTCAACATCAGTTGAACATACCGAAGCTTCTGACAGTAGGGGTACTCAGGTTAAGAATGATGATGTGTCACAACTCGAGCAAAGGCTACTCAAACTTCAAAGGGACGGAACTTAGCGAACTTGTCCTTCTCACTTAATGTTCCGGATGTCAGCCACCCGAACACTCAAAACCCCTCACCACCTCAGAATACCCCCAACAGACAGAACCCTCCTGCAACTCACCACTATACAACTCCACCACAAAACTAGACCCTCCCACCACAATACCAACAAAACACCTGTCGTACCCCCCGAAACACCCCACCCATCATTCCTGGTACATAAAATTCCACCAACGATCACCTCTATGCTCAAGCACCAGGCCACCAGAACAACCCCATATACTTAGAGACTCCACCTCACTCTAC
The DNA here is from genome assembly GCA_005239505.1 of Nicotiana paniculata. NCBI lineage: Eukaryota > Viridiplantae > Streptophyta > Magnoliopsida > Solanales > Solanaceae > Nicotiana > Nicotiana paniculata. The sequence continues at coordinate 79,648 of ML316753.1, read as the reverse complement.
CCCACCCATTTCTTACACACCGGAATCCAGTGAGAAAGACCTGCTTATCATGAACTTGGTCGAAGAACTCAAGAGATTGACTAGCCGAGTTCAAGGCATGGAATGAGGTAAAGGGATCAAAGGATTGAATTATGAAGATCTCTGTATACAGCCTGATGTAGAACTATCGGAGGGTTACAAACCTCCCAAGTTCGAAATGTTCGGGCGTACTGGTGATCCCAGGGTCCATTTGAGGACCTATTGTGACAAACTGGTCGGAATTGGAAAAGACAAAAATATTTGGATGAAATTGTTCATAAGGAGCCTCATAGGGGATGCCTTGTCTTGGTACATCATCCAGGACCCAAAGAAGTGGCCTAATTGGGTGAGTATGGCCTCGGATTTCATGGACCGATTCAGGTTCATCAAGGAAAATGTGTCGGACATATTTTACATCCAGAATCTCAAGAAGAAACCCACTTAAACCTTTCGCAAGCATGCCACTCATTGGAGGTTAGAAGGATCCAAGATTAGGCTGGCATTAGATGAAGAACAGATGAACAAATTCTTCGTCAGGGCACAGGACCCGCAATATTATGAAATACTGATGCTAATTGAAAATCACAAGTTCTCTAACATCATCAAGATGGGTGAAAGGATTGAAGAAGGCATCAAGAGTGGGATGGTCACAAATTTTGAAGCACTACAAGCTACCAGCAAAACACTGCAGTCCGGTGGTATATCCAAGAAGAAAGACGTAGGGGCAGTAATGGTTGCACAAGGACCCAAATCCCCACTAACATATCGAACCTCTCCACTTGCATACCAAGCACCTCCACCTACATATCAACCCACATATTCAAGATATTCCCAACCAGCCACTGCCTATCACACATACAACTCCCAACCATCTCACTTTCAGTCACCTCCAGCTCGCCAAAATTTCCCAAGACCTCGACCCAACTTTGAACGCAAGCCACCCAAATAATATACCGCCATTGCCGAACCCATTGAACAGTTATATGAAAGGTTGAAAGTTGTTGGTTACATTACCCCTATCCCTGTTGTAGCCACATAGAATCCATCCCAATGGTTCAATCCAAACAAAACATGTGCATACCATTCCGGCATGAAGGATATACCATCGATGAATGTCGCTCATTGAAGGATAAGATCTAGGCTTTGATCGACAATAAAATCATCCAGGTGAAGGAAGCTGCTCCTAATGTCCGCAATAACCCCCTCCCATCACAGGGGTGGAGGTGTCAATGTGATAGAAATAGATGAAGAATGGGACCCAGAAGGGTTAATCAAAGAAGGTGATGACCCCAAGAAGCCAGCAGTTACACTCAATCCCATCATAGTGCAGACACAGCCGTCAGAAAAAGCTGAGGCACTACTTTTGTGCCTACACAACATACCTCATATCAAGGATGGATCCCGTGAAGTATATCTTTCAGAAACCCATGCCCACCAGAAAACTGGACAAGTGGAAAATCCTACTAAGTGAGTTCGATATCGTCTATGTGACTCAAAAAGCGTTCAAGGGACAAGCATTGGCAGATTAACTTGCTGAGAATCCTGTGGGAGGAGAATACAAACCCCTGAAAACGTATTTTCCTGATGAAGAAGTATTGTTCATCGGAGAAGACATTGCTAAATCCTATGATGATTGGAGGATGTCCTTTTACGGAGCGGAAAACTTTAAAGGAGACGGTGTTGGAGTCGTCTTAGTATCGAAAACCGGCCAACATTACCCAGTATCTGCTAAACTCAAATTTCCTTGCACCAACAGCATGGCAGAGTATGGAGCCTGCATCCTATGGCTCAACATGGCCATTGACATGAATATCCAGGATCTGCTGGTAATTGGTGACTTAGATTTGCTTATACACCAAGTACAAGGAGAATGGGCCACCAAGAATTCCAAGATATTGTTGTATCTGCACCATGTGCAGGAATTGAGAAAGAGGTTCACCAAGACAAAATTTCGGCATGTCCCCAGAATTCAGAACGAGTTTCTTGATGCACTGGCCAATCTATCATCCATGATACAGCATCCAGATAAGAACTTCATTGATCCTATCCCAGTAAAGATCCATAGCCAGCCGGCATATTGTGCCCATGTTGAAGAAGAAGCAGAAGGAAGACCATGGTTCCACGACATCAAGGAATACTTGGCAAAGGGAGAATATCTGGAGCATGCAAATCATACCCAGAAACGTACTCTTCGGAGGATATCTAATAGTTTCTTTCAAAGCGGAGGAACCCTGTCCAGGAGAATTTCTGATATGGGATTGCTAAGGTGTGTCGACGCAAAAGAAGCTTCTAAACTACTTGAAGAAATACATGCTAGTACTTGCGCCCGCATATGAATGGTTTTGTTTTGGCCAAGAAGATACTCAGGGCTGGTTATTTCTGGATGACCATGGAAACTGACTGCATCCAGTATGTTCGGAAGTGCTACCAATGTCAGGTACATGCAGACATGATAAAAGTGCCGCCAAACGAGCTCAATGCAACAAGCTCACTTGGCCATCCGTCGCCTGGGGAATGGATGTCATTGGACCGATCGATCCTACCGCCTCAAATGGGCACAGGTTCATCCTGGTAGCTATTGATTACTTCACCAAATGGGTCGCAGCAGCATCTTATAAAGCAGTGACTAAGAAAGTCGTAGTAGACTTTGTTCGCGACCGGATTGTTTGTCGATTTGGAGTTCCAGAATCAGTCATCACCGACAATGCTTCCAATCTCAACAGTTATCTAATGAAACCCATGTGTGATACTTTCAAAATCAGACACAACAATTCCACAACTTATAGGCCTCAGATGAATGGAGTTGTAGAAGCCGCCAACAAGAATATCAAGAAAATACTGAGAAAGATGGTAGAAAATCACAAACAATGTCACGAGAATCTATCATTTGCCTTATTGGGATACCGCACCACAGTACGCACATCAACCGGGGCAACTCCCTACTTGCTGGTTTATGGTACGGAAGTTGTTATTCCTGCCGAGGTGGAGATTCCTTCCTTGAGAATCATACAAGAAGCTGAGATCAACGACGCAGAGTGGATAAGGATCCGTTATGAACAACTAGCCCCCATAGATAGAAAAAGAATGAACGCAGTATGTCATGGTCAACTCTACCAGAACTGAATGTCCAGAGCCTTCAACAAAAGAGCCAAGCCTAGACAGTTCACACCAGGGCAGCTGGTGTTGAAGAAGATCTTTCCGCATCAAGATGAAGCCAAAGGGAAATTCTCTACCAACTGGCAGGGTCCTTACATGGTCCACATAGTACTGACAGGAGGAGCTCTCATACTTACAGAAATGGATGGAGAAGTCTGGCCAAAGCCAATCAACTCAGATGGAGTTAAACGATACTATGTGTAACTCTTTTTGCTTCTATCAAATGCCGTAAATTGAACTACGCTCGAGCTGATTCCCGTTTAAGAGAGGATACGTAGGCATCCCTGTGGGTTTGGTGACAAACCAATAGAAATCCTATTTCCCCCCACAATTGGAAACTGAGGCAGAATTTTAAGGAGGGCCCTCAAAATTCCGAAACAAGTTCAGCCGATCGCAGCACGTACAACAGTCGGAGATGTCAATCCATCTAACTAGAGCAGAATTTTGAGGAGGACCCTCAAAATTCCATGGCAAAGGAGGTTGCAATGTCTCAGATTTTGTCACGGTCGTCGGTTCATCTAAAATTCTTAAAGTACATTTTTACTATTTCTTCATAAAACTATGCATGCTTGCTTGTAAGGTAACTATGTTTAGCCAAACGCTACCCCGATGATGTAAACATGATCATTAGACCAAGCAAAGCAGGACAAGCAAAGCCAACGGGGACACGAATCAACCTCCCCTATCTACAAACTCAGGATTTTTCTTTGGATGCAGGGGCAAAGGATAGACATGCCGCAAAGTCACAATACTCACAACGATCGCGTTATCGAAATCTGCTACCAGCTAAGAAATTTTGCTACTATCTACTATTCATTCTATTTTCTGTATAAGGCTAATCGTTGCCTTCATCTGCATAAGGCTAATCTCTGCCTTCACCTTGCATAAGGCTAAACGCTGCCTTCATCTGCATAAGGCTAATCTATGCCTTCATCTGCATAAGGCTAATCTGCCTTCACCTTGCATAAGGCTAATCTCTGCCTTCATCTGCATAAGGCTAATCTATGCCTTCATCTGCATAAGGCTAATCTGCCTTCACCTTGCATAAGGCTAATCTCTGCCTTCATCTGCATAAGGCTAATCTCTGCCTTTCTTTGCATAAGGCTAAACGCTGCCTTTTCCCTGTATGAGACTAATCTCTGCCTTCCTCTGCATAAGGCTAATATTTTCCTTCCTTTACATAAGTCTAAACGCTGCCTTCCCCTGCATGAGATTAAGCTCTGTCTCCATCCTGCACAAGGCTAATATCTGCCTCAACATCTGCATAAGGCTAATCTCTGCCTTCCTTTGCATGAGACTAAGCTCTATCTCCATCCTGCACAAGGTTAATCTCTGCCTCTGCATCTGTATAAGGCTAATCTTTGCCTTCCTTTGCATGAGACTAAGCTCTGTCTCCATACCTGCATAAGGATAAGCTCTGCCTCCAATTTACATTCTTTCGTCGAGACTAAGCGATGTCTCTGCTTTGCTTTTCTTTCGGGCTAAGCTCTGCCCTCCGCTTCACAAGACTAAGCTTTGTCTTGTTGACATCATATTATTGTATCTCATGGGCTGAAATATCGCCAACCTATCCAAAGCCGCCATAGACTAAAGGCATCATCCTCATAGCCGAAAAACACCATGTCATGGCCCGAGGATCTCTCAAAATTTGCATATCATTATTCAAAGGCGTCATATTTCAGAGGCACTATCTTCATGGCCCGAGCACATCATTTCATGGCCTGTGAATCTCATTAATCAACTCATGGCCCAGGACGTCATCCTCAACCGTCCGAAGACAACTCTCATGGTTCGACGGGAATCTGCATCATGTTTAAATTTTTGCACAAATATATGCTCGTATTATCTCTACTTGCAGGTGACCCGGCAAGCAATTGTTATCCCAGCAGGAGCGATCCTGCTCCAGTTCCCTCAACTGTATCAAACCTGACCTCTCTCGTGAACCATTCATTCACCTATCCTAGGTATTGCATCTGTTCTTGCAATAACTTCACCGGTATATCTCGCTGATGAATCCGGAACTATATACGGCCTGATTCCTGTAAGACCAGGGATATGTAGGAAGCTCAGAAGAGAGGGTGCGGCCTAAATCTCTCTAACCGTTTCCCTTGATCAAAATTGGCCATCATATCTTTACCCGACAACTCTTTCATCCTTTCCGGGTAAAGATGGGCAGCTGTTGATACCTAATTTTTTCCAAAATATTTTTAATTACATATATACCTTCAAAATCATGCATTGGTAGCAATTGGTATTTTTTCAGAATTTTTCTACATTTTTATTAATTGTCCAGTATTTTATTTCCAATAAATAATTATAAAGTTGCATTCCAAATTATTTCAAAGGCATTTTATTTATTTAATTTATTATTTATGGTCTTATTAAGACCAAATTATTCCATAAATAGCCAAATTGGCACCTTTTGACTATAATTGCAATGACTTTGCAATTATAGCCCATGCATATAATTTTGTATTATTTTTTACCAGAAATTAGTCTTTTGTATTTTGAAATACTAAATAATAATTTTTTTTGAAATATTTCTATACATGAAATTCATTTTTATAATTATTAACTATTTTATAAATTATTTTTAATTAATTTATCTTGGGTTTAACAAATAGCCAATTTTTATTTCAATCCTAGCTCAAAGACCCTGGGCCCAAAACATAAATCCTACCCGACCCAGTCCGCCCAAATCCTAGTCGTTGATCATCTTTGATCAATGGTCCAGGTTTATTCTTTCCTTAATTAACCTAATGACCTACCCTCAAACCCCTCATTCCCTCTCACCCTCTCCGTCGTCACCCCTCTCATTCTCTCTCAAACCTCCTCTGTCCTAACCCTAATCTCCCTCGCCGTGTTTTCTTTTCGTAAACCATGGTGGTTCCTCACCACCCTCAGGGCTCTCATGGCTCTCTTATGCCGGTATTACTTGTCTCCAAGGCCCTCAAGGAACGAGGGTCGGTCCACTCACACCTTGGGCATGTGCTTGCCTGTTTCAGGCCGCCATGGCTTGATTTTGAGTAATATCTTTCTATTTTTGCCTAAAACTATGGGTTTCTAAGCCGGTATCTTCATCTATGTGTTATTTTTACGAAAACCTACTTTCATCTCTTGAACTTCTCAGATCTGAGATGGATCGAACTATTTTTTCCTTGTTTTTATGAAAAACCTTCTGATTTTCAAGTGTCTTTTCATTTCTTTCTAACTAGGGTTTCCTTGAAAATCTTTTATTCAAAATGTTTTTTGATTTTAAGTGCTTATTCTCCGATTCATATGTGTTTTAATCGATTATAACTAGTTAATGTTAAAACCCCTAATTTTTGACATTATGTTTGGATTCTGAGTCGATCCATGTTATTTTATACATAACTCTGTTTTGTACTATGATTCATATGACTTCTCCTTCGTTTAATTTGAATGCCTTATGATTTTACCCTAGTACGTCTCTATTAGGGTTTCTGATTCGATTTCTCGACTGATTTCGGTGTGTTTATGAAATTGTGTTTAGCCTATTTGTTTATTTGTGGAAACCTATATTTTCTTCCCTTAAATCAGTACTATTTTGAATTTCTGATTCACCGATTTTCTCTGTTAAGGATCTGCATGCCTAATTCTTACCTATTTCTATGATTAGGACCCTAATTAGTCGTTCTTGCCTTATTTGATTGTTGTATATTTACTGATTCCTTTACATGATTCTTCCCTTAAATTAGACCCCTGATTTATTTATTCGGAATTCCTTTATTTGGTCTGTTTTGAACTTCTTTCCTTAATTAGACTATTATTATTATCGTTTGGTCAATTGTCCTTAATTAAAGGAGTCTATTCTCAACTCCTTATGTGGTTGATTCAGTGATTCCCTTAATTGTTGAGTACTGATTTCCTTTACCTTATTCTGCTCTACCCTTAACTACTATATATACTCTTCTATATTCTTGTTACTTGCTACTTCTATTGAACTAGCCGGTTGTAAGACAAGGCTAGTTATTGTATTACACCGCTCTACATTTTGTGTCTACTCTCCTTAACTGGTATGTTCTAATTCAATTCAAGTTCCAAACCCTATGTGTTCTGTTACTGCTTTAGTTCACTGATTCCCAGTTATGTTCTTGTTTACTATTTGGCTATTCAATATGCAGCTAGCATATTTAAATCTCTGTTTCACTTAGCATATATTAGTTTTGTCCTAATTCAACTTATGATCAGCATGTCAATGAACCTTCTTAGTACCTTTGTAGTATGCCTCAACCTGACTCCACTCCATTTGTGTATGTTTGAATGTTTGTCTGTTTGTTTACTCAGTTTCTGGTACGAATCTGTTTTGCGAAAATAATTTGTTACCTCAAGTAGTGTCGATTCTATGCTTAACTTTGTTAGTACAACTATGACCTCAACTCTCTGTTCTGAAATTTATATACATGTACTATGTCTGCATTATTTGCTATTCCCTAATCCCATAAACTTCGAAAAAAGGCTTTTGTTCTTCTATTTGTTATGTGTTTCACCGTGTATGTTGTATACGTCCCCAACTCCCAATACCTCTGTGTGATTCATGTTGTTAAGTGATCTGTATGTTCTGAGTTAATCTGTTGTTTGTTTGATTCTTCAAATGTTTACACTGTTCTTGGTCAAACTATTTTACTACTAATCAACTCCTATTTTTCATAAAACCTCTTTACTTAATTGAGTCGTTTTCAATACTTGTTTCATATCAAAACCTTTTCAAAACTATGTCAAGCACTCTCACTTTACTCCTAAGTATCTAGGTTCTACCCCTCCAGTGTGTGTACTGCCTTGGGATCCTTTTGAGATCCCTTTGAACTCTGGCACACTGGGGCTGGCCCTTCCACACTGCACTCACTCATCTCTTGTTATGAAAGTTTGGGTGTGATCATTGCCCGGGATCCTTGAGGTCCTTAGGGAACTCTGACACACCCGGACATGAGATTGGCTATGAAACTCTTAGCAGTTGAGGTTATAGAGGCTTGATATCCTCAGGATACATCTGGGCCTGCTTCAGGCTCCCTATAGTTTAACTTCTTCTCTTTTTATTTATTTATGTAATTTATTCAGCTATTGGTTTGTAATAATTAATTTGTAAATGGATATTATGGATGGGTAGTGAAATAGGGAGGGTAGCTGATGATATTGTTGACACTATAGGGTGGAGAACATGCCTTAGGCTTTACATTCTTTATATCTGCATTAGAATCCATGTTTTAGGACTAATATGTTCATCCAAATCATGCCAAACATGCATTAAATATCTTGTTCTTAGGACTTCATATTTACTGCTTCAGCATATCATATGTCATTAATCTATGTTTTGCGTTGTATCAGCCTATCACTTAGAGATCCTGCTCCTGGGACAATAAATAACATTGACATAAGACTGTCATTGTTGTGTGCAGTTAGAAATCATGCCTTAAGAATTTTGTGCAGTTAGAAATCATGCTTTAAGAATGTTGTTACTCTTGTGTGCGTCTAGAAATTATGTCTTCATAATTCTGCCATTCTTATGTGCATATTAGATACCATGCTCTAGGATTCTGTTTGCATTTGTTTGAATACGCCTAGTTTAAATACTGATCCATGAAAAGGTATAAAACAGTCTCACGTATAATTTTCATGTTTTTCTAAATAAAACCGGTATCAATCATTTCACTCTCATATTTGTGTCACCTAGAACAGCATTGTTGAAGATTAAATATTCTAAAATTGTCTAAATTAACTTGTAACTGTTATGCGCAGTACCACACCTATGCAAGCCTTAGGTAATTAATCTTTATAAAACTAGAAAACTGTTTTTATTGTGTTTACTGCTTAAAGGTTAATAGGTTCAAAATCAGTGGGTAAATTGATTAGGGCCTTGTCGTTAAAGTTTGTATGAAACAGTGTTGCATATTCCTGTGCATTGATGTCACTTTGATATCCTGTCTTAGGATCCTTTTCTAATAAAATGGCCTTTGTCTGTGTTTGAGATGTGCTGTTTATTTGCATTATGTGTGGAGGTGAATTTGAGCTTTTTAACTGTTTCTGTCGCTTATCTGCTAGTCCTACTTGTTCTTGCATGTCGCCTAGAATTTTCCCTTTTAGCACCTTAGGGGTTTGACTTGAACTGCCCGGACTTAGAGGTCCTAAACTCCTCCAGGACTACAAGGAAGGGACGGGTAACAGCACGCTTAGAGCTCGTTAAACAAAACTCGCTTAATAACCCGCTAAGGGAGGGATAATGGGTAGAAAAATATATGATGACCTGTGCGCTAATGCAACGTGTAGCCCCTCATTGAGGAGTGATTACCGGTCATTGCACAGATATGATCCTATAGGATAAACAACTTAGGACCTCCCTTATCCTTTACATATGTGTGCTTGGACTGCAGATCTGTTAAGACCTTTATTTGTTTACATATGTGTGCTTAGACTATCTACTTGCTACTTGAATAATTCACAAAGTATGTTTGGCCGGGACCCACAGTTGTGGACTTTGAGGGGTGCCTAACACCTTCCCCTTAAAGTAATTTCAAGCCCTTACCCAATCTCTGGTTATGCAATTAGTGTTATGAATGACCCGTAGTAGGTGCCCTAACGCGCCTTAATTCGTTAGGTCGCGATTCTTCGAACTCATTATACCCCCTTTCCCAAAAGGAAATGAGTTGTCCCAATAATGTCGAAAACCCTGACCAATCCGAAAGGAGAAGAAAAAGGGGGTAGCGACACCTGTTTACAGAGCTTCTCAGCTTCTTCAAAAATGAACGAGGCGTTAAGTTCAGGGCCTTCCTCCACCCTGGAAAAAAATCCCTCGAACACGTCATTCTCTCCGTGGGAAGCCTCCACATCAGGAGTTTCCATATTTTGGGCATCTCATACCAACCTTGGAGAAAATGACGGGCCCGGTGGTGCTTCAGAACTGGGCTCCCGGAGTTCATCTATCAGGTGCCCCTTGGCTCGGGGCATGTTTGGCCGCTGGCCGGCTCAGGGTCTTCATTTCACCCACCCTCGAGAATTTCTTCAGCTCAAGGTGGGGCAACATCTACGACTTTTGGTTCAGAAGCCTTCGGCTCAACAATCGTCGGCTCAGCAGGATTCAAAGCGGTCGTGCTTCCTTTTCCCCTAAGTACTAGAGGCAAGTCATCATTCTCTTCGTCCTCAGCACGAAGACTCTCTTCCACTTCCGAAGTTAAAGCCGCTGAATCGACCTTAGGCTTTTGAAATTTAGACTTCTTCGACTTCGGGGACTCAGACGATGATTTCTTCTTTGTCTTCTTCTTCTTAAGGGGTTTGGGGTATCTGCTTCCCAGGCGGGGTTTCCCTCATCAAAACGGCCTCTCCTAGGCCTACACAAGCGCAAAAGGATAAACGCAAAGGGTGAGAGTGCTATCGAGAGGTATCATCTCGAAAGAGTTCAAACATGACAGAAATAAAACTCACCATGGTTTTTAGCCTCCCATCGGGTCTTCCAGGTCACGCCACACGTGCTTGGTATACGGGCAGGTCGAATCGAGTAGTCGGACCCAGCCTGGGAGATCCCTGACCGCACCAGGATACCACTCGACAGTTGTATCATCAGAGGGATTTAGTTCAAAAGGAAGAAAAAATATTTAATTGACAAAATATGTTCACTTATGATTCGTATTCCATTCCTCGGGGAATGGCATCCTATCAGCAGGGATCAGGTCTGAGGTCCTAGCTCGGACAAAGCGGCTCATCCACACCATGTCCTTATCCTCGTTGATGCTGGCAAAGAGGACCTTCGAAGCCCGACGTTGTAGCTTAATCAGGTCACCTCGATAAAGACGGGGGCTATACATTCTAATCAGATGGTCGAGGGTAAAAGGCATCCTCTAGACCATGTTCGAAAAGTACCTAATCAGGCAAACGATGCGCTAGAATGATGGATACATTTGGCCGAGTGTCACCCGGTATTGTCTGTAGAAATCGAGGATCACAGGGTTTATCGATGGCGAAGATGGTTCTACCAGACCTATGGTAAAAGGATATGTGTACACACTAAGTAAATAGGGTTTATATGTTGTTATGTCTTCCTCACGAGAAGGAATCTCCACTTGTACCTCCTCCCCCCAACGGCAGCCAGTCTTCACTTTCTCAGCTTCAGTTATCAGACTAATGTATCGAGACATGGGTTCATATCTCCCCGATTTCGAAGAAGGTTTGTCGACTTTGAAATCGAAGGACGTTTCACAAGGTCCGGAGATGCACTCCTCAATACGAGGAGGCACTACTGCTTTGCTCTTAGACGAGCGTGATGATGAACGGGCTTTCTCATCTTGGGGAACGGTTTCAAAGGTTTTTTCCATTTTTGCTATGAAATTTCAGAAGAAAGGGAAGAAATTGGCTGAGAGATGAACACAAGAATGAAGCAAGCAAAGGAGTTGTTGAAGATCTGAAGATGTTGTGAAAAGTAAAAGTTTGAGGAGCGAAGGATGGGGGATTTATAGAGGTAAGTTATGCGTGTTGGAGAAGGTAAAAAGGCGGCCAACCGCCATTTTCGATCTATTAGATCTTCGAGAATCGTGCAGGCGTGACTTTTGCACGTCCGTTTTGTCACATCAACCACTGACCTCACGTGGCTGACGTCATCACACAAGGCATCGAAGAATCAAAGAATTCAAATCGTTTCTTATCATTTCATACTAAAAAACGCGGGGACAATCTGTATATGGTGGATACCGGGGACTCCGGTATCGGGACCTCTATAACATTCCTGATTTCGAAAGGCTCGAAGGGGAATCTAAAGTTCGACCTCGGAGTGCATACCTCGAGAGGGTATGTCGAAATCGTCACGGAAGACCTCGAAGCATCATAAAAATCGATGACTGTCATGGAAAGGCGGGAAAATTCCCAAGGACACGTGGTTAGAATTGATAAGGTCTGCAAGAAATAGTACAAGTCCATACTGAGTCATGATACAGTTGTACCAACATTATTTCTTAGTCATAATTAGGGATGTACTATGTTGGGATTCTCCTTTCCTATATAAAAGGGATCCCTATCATTTTGTAAGACATGAATATTCACTGCAATGGAACATTCTCTGTTTTTCTCACTTAACGTGCTAAATATGTCCTATAACTTTATTGTTTTTCATTTATTGCTCTCCATTTATTGTTCTTCGTTTATTATCCACAATTCACCGCCAAAGGCTATTCTCGAGGTCTCCAATATTACTGAGCTCGAAGTCCCCTGTTTCGTGAAGACTTTGATTTGCTTATCTCATTCTCTTTACTTGCACTTATTACTTCCTAATAATCAACTAGTGCTAGAATAAATCACGTATTTTTAGAACCATAAATCAAATATAATTATTAATATTATTTTCAAAGTAAACATCCAGATAATAGCAAAACCTCGAATTATCAATTAATCTGCTTAGAAACTCGATAGTTATGATTTTTAGTGGTTGGAGATAAGTTGTAAAAGTTGAAGGGGAGTAATTATTTATATTTAGGGAAGGTTAGCGTCATTGAAATTATAACATTTTGTATCTGACACGCTGTTAGTGACTTTTATAAAAAGCAATGTTGTTAATGACTTCTAGAAAAGAACCAGATTTTGAAATGTGTCATCGTTCAACAAAATATTCCTAAGAGCAAGTTTGATACTTGTGATATTAATTAGAAGAAACTATTTGAATTGTAATACGGAACTGGAAACCAATTCATTTTTTCATATTGTAAAAATTAATCATAGAAATCGTCCAAAGTTTTGCTAGAAGCCTTGTTTGCTGCCGACTTTTAACGTGTTCACTTACTTTTTCATGCAATGTTTGTTTTTTGATTAAACAAAAAGGAAATATTTCTTTATCTTGTGAGTAAAAAACAAAAGAGTCCCCAACAGAATAAAAAGAACTAATATAATTAGTTAATGAGAAATTACGTTAACGTTGACCTTTAGTATGAGCTGACATTTTGGTCATACACAATTTAGTTATAATAGTTGTTGGTCATTCTAATTGTAAATCAAGCTCTCTTATCTAAGTGTATTCTTAATTGATTGTGTTATATGTAATTTACTCGAACAATCATCACCTTTCCTTTCATTTAGTATTTTTTTTCTATCTTCACTTCTTTTCTCTTTTCTAGATGCTGAGTATTTTTGTCTATTTTATTGAACATTATTTGTTTACTCTAGGAAAAGGTGAAGCCTCTAACACTGACGATGATAAAACTAGCTAAAATACGAGTAGCAACGGTAACGATCCGGTCGGTCGTTTTGAGAGTTAGCGCTTTAATCCCCTAATAACCGCTTCTCTCATGTCTATTTATGTTATTAGAACTTGTCGGAGCGTTGAGTGATGAAATCCGAAGTGATTTTGGACACATAGTCCATAAATGTGGAATTTAGCTTTAGAAATCGGGTCGTAGCTAGAGCTGTGTGAAGACGGATCCGGAATGAAATTTTGTCGACTGCGTTAGCTCCGTTGGGTGATTTTGGGGTTAGGAGCGTGTTCGGAATGTGTTTTCGAGGTCGGTTGTAGATTTAGGCTTGAATTGGTGAAAGTTAGAAATTCGGCGATTTCGGCTAATAGGTAAAATTTTGATATCGGACTCGGAATGGGATTCCGAAAGCGACAGCAGGTCCGTAATGCCATTTGCGACCTGTGTGCAAAATTTGAGGTCATTCGGATGAGTTTTGACGTGTTTCGGCATCGGATGTGAATTCTAGAAATTTCATAAGTTATTAGGCTTGAATCTATGCATAATTGATGATTCTGATGTTATGAGATGTGTTTTTAAGGCTCGACCAAGTTTGAACAAGGTATTAGGGTCAGTTGGTAGGTTTGGTTGAGGTCCCGGGGGCCTCGAGGTTATCTCGGATGCCCAACGGGTGAATTTGGGACTTTAAGAGCAGCTAAACCATTCTGGTTCTGGTGTCTCGCACCTGCGATGGGATTTTCGCAAGTGTGGACACGCAGGTGCGAAGGGGGTGCATGCAGGTGGGGACGTAACTTAGGTTGGCCCGACTCGCAGGCGCGGAAGAGTATCCGCAGGTGCGATGCAGCACCTGCGACCCAGCCACCGCAGGTGCGACCCCAGGTCTTTTAATGAGTTTCCGCACCTGCGATTGTGTTTCCGCAGGTGCGATCCCAGTGTCGCAGGTGCGAAACATCTGGGCTGGTTATACCAAAACCCGGAGGTTCGAAATTCATAACTCCAAAATCGATTGTGAGCTCGGGATTGGCGATTTTCAGTGGGATTTGAAGAGGAGAATCATAGGTAGCGTATTCTAACCTTAATCCTTTTGTATATCAATAATCTCTATCAATTTCCCCAATCTAATCAATGAAAGTGGATGAAAACCCATGAAATTGGGATGAAACTTCCCCAAGTAGAAATCTGAGGATTTAGGGAGATTTAGACGTCGAATTTTGTTGATTCTTGTTCGAGTGTGTTCATGAGCGAATGGGTGTTCGGGAAATATAAATTTTACCCGATTCCGAGACGTGGGTCTGGGGGACTTTTTGGGAGAATTTCCTAATTTCGCGTGCTAGCTTAGAAATAATTAGCTATTTTGTTTCCTTGAATTGATATTTACATTATGCAATCGATTTGAATAGATTTGGACCACCCGAAGTCGGATACTCATGGCAAGAGCGTGGTATTGAGTTGATTACCGCAGCCAAGGTAAGTGGCTTGCCTAACTCTGTGTTCGGGACTTCCCCTTAGGCATTCTTATACTGATTTTGTTACGTGGACGTCGCGTACGTGAGGTGACGAGTGCGTACACGGGTCATTGTTGCTAAAATTCCATTTTTCCTTCCATGCAATCTCTCAATCTCATTCCTATATTACTGTTTCCTGTCTTAATTGAGTAGTTAGCTTAAGAATAAGCATGCCTACTTGTCCTTACTTGATTTCCTCTTATTTGCTACTAGTTGCACCATGCTTAGATAGTTTTACTCTATTCTTGCCTGTTATTTTTCTTGAACTGTTTAATTAAGTCGTATCCGACATGCTTCTGCATTGCATATTTAAATTGGGATTACGGACGGAGATCCGGGAGCTTTCCCCTTGTATTACATTACATATTTAAATTGGGACTACGGACCGAGATCCGGGAGCTTTCCCCTTGTATTACATTACATATTTAAATTGGGACTACGGACCGAGATCCGGGAGCTTTCCCCTGTACTGAAATGCATATTTAAATTGGACTACGGACGGAGAGCCGGGAGTTTTCCCCCTGTACTGCATAGCATATTTAAATTGGGACTACGAACTGAGATCGGGGAGCTTTCCCCTTGTACTGCATTGCATATTTACTGTTGAGATACATGTTGTGCTGAGCCGAGGGCTCTCTTTCTGCTATTAATTGTTCCAGTTTACATTAATCATGTTTATCATTGCTTATCTATATTTTACTGTTTTAAATTTATAATTGACTTGTTTTAAAACTCGGTAGAGCCTCAACCTGACCTCGTCACTATTTGACTGGGGTTAGGCTTGGCACTTACGAAGTACTGAATGTGGAGTACTCACACTCTTTCATGCGCATGTTTTCCCAGGTTCCAGCACACAGTACAGTGGTTAAGCGCATCTTAGCAGCTGCATAGGAGACCGCGAGGTAATCCTGCCGCGTCCGCAGGATCTCACGAGTTTCCTTCCCACTCTAGTACAGATATGGGAGATATATAGATACATTTTCCTTATTTCTTTGTATAGAGCTACAGTAGTTCAGAGTTTGTGACTTTGTGATGTTTCGGGTTTTGGGAAAGCAAAAGTTGTAAATGTCGAGCGGCTAGTTTTATAGTATTCCTTCTTCTTTACTGTTTCTATTATTGTTTTGCCTTATTTTCCATAAGTTTTAGGTTTACCTAGTTGTCGGGAGTAGGTGCCGTCACGAGACCATTCGGAGAATAATTCGAATCGTGACAGCAACACATATATTTTTGTCAAATATATTATCATTGATTTTCTCCTATCGGTTTTCCTACTGTAATAGGTCTTCAGTTTGCTCTAATTAGAATTCGCTCCTTCTTATTTTTTTCTTTGTTTTCTGGCCTTCAAAATGATTGTTGAAGGTGCAGACATAAAATGGAGACAAATGGCGTTTTTTTTTTTTTCAAACTCCGTTCATTTAAACATTTTTTTAAGTGTCACATAACATTTCTGTTGGTTTGTGTGTGTATGTATATATCATATCCAACTAACAAAATTTATCTGTGCAACTTCGTAGTTTGAATAATATCTAATCATTTTTATATTCAACCGTCAAGGTTAATTTTATCTTTTTCCTTTTTAAATTTCGTGCAACTTATCACACACATATTTAATATTATTTACATATTTTTTTAAGAGTATACTCATAAAAATGAGATACACGTGCAACATATGTGTCCAAAAATTAGTTATTATAAAAGTGGGAACACGGAAACGTAAAAGCCAAATTAATAATATACCCTTTCTAAAAATCTTGCTATTTCACATATTAAAAAGACGGATGCCTAGAATTAGCAGCGTTTCATACTCTTTTAGTAATAGTCATAAATTACGACTATTCAAATATATATTCATTTTTTGAGTTACACTTTTTCCTCCAACTAAGTTAGATCAATATTATTTTTGTTTCACTGAAGAAAGCAGATGAATCAAAATAAGTTGATTGGAGAAGAGGTGCATTGAATATTTGCCACAATAATGATACTCTATTTCAAGGTAAAACGATGAAGAAATTTTGCACGTTGATTTTGACTTTGAAGTTGAACTCAGAGGTTAATGGCATTCCATTTATTATAATGTATGGCTCTTGCAAACATGACTATGGTTTTACTTCGCAACGTAACAGAAACAGTAGAAAATAAGAGACTTTTCAAAATCAATAACTAGTAGGTATGATAGACCCTAGTTTCATAAGTCCTTCCTTTAATTGTATGTGTATAAGGAAGAGTCGATTAATACAAGAAAACTCAATAAGTTAGTGTTTCATCTATATCATTTTTTATATTAGTCCTATTATATTATTTACCCAAAAAAAAAAACGCAGGATTTGCTTAAAACGAATGATCTAATTCTTTCATGCACTTTTCTAAAGGTGAGTGGGTACTTTCAATATTTGGATAAGTTGAATATTTTTTGTGTGTAATGCTATTAAATATCTTTAATTTTATCGGATATTAGTTCTTGACACAATTTTTTTTTATATAAAATTAGAACATTCTTAATTTTGAAGTGTCTTTTTTGCTGATTTGAGTGAGTTTTGTAAGAGGAAAAATATTGAAGAATTAACCTAAATAGACGCCCACCCAATTGCTTAAACTAAAAATAGCCGGTGGAAGTATAATATATGCATAATTTATATTATATGTTTATAATTGTGCTTAATCAATGTATAAATTATGCATATGGCTAGAAAAAATAAACAATGAATTTGGACGGCTATTTGTGTAAAGAACCCTATAACCGGTGGATGTATAATATATGTATATTTTATATATTATATGTACATGTTTACCCTAAAACGGATAACAATTAAATCTATGTGTGATTTTAAGGATACGTGATTTACTTGGCACAAACTGAGAAAATATGTAAATTGATATTGACTGTAAAGAGAAATAAATGCAAACCAAATAAACCGTATAGCTTTGGCCCTCGAGCTAGGTCACTATCGAACCAAGTAAAGATTCTGCTGAAATATGAACAAAGTAACAAAATATTGAAAGTTTAAGAGAAGGTAGTATATTGCTTTTTATTACGTAAATGTGATGATCTTTTACAAATGATCAGACCCCCTTTATATAGTAGGGGAGTCTTACTCTTGATACAACTCTAAATGCAGTAAGAAATCTCATGATTGGCTAATTAATCGGCCTCTTCTTGATTCGTGCCGGGATTTCCGCCATGATCCTTGCTCGATTACGGATATTTTGGCTTCCCGTTACTTGACTAGGTAAACTTCCATCGGTCTTTCTCGATCTCTATCTTGCTTGGTCTCGATCTCGGCCGATCTCGACCTTGATCGGTCTCTAATTTACGAGCCTACCAATCTAACTTCGCACCATGGCTTGATATAACATGAGGTTGAACCTCGACCTATCATGTTCCAATCTCGATTAGTCATATGAATGGAAAGCCCGTTTTGACCGTATACAGATAGTCCCCTCGTTTCTCGGAAAGAAGGTGATGAGAAATGATATGAATTTCCGAGCTCCATCTCAATAGGTAATGACGTCAGCGACGAGCCCGATCATGACATACGCGATGAATCGTCCCGTCGGTCCAGTTACCAAGGCATTAAATGCCTGTCAGTTGCTGGTCGGCCACTACCGGTTCTGAACCGTCGCCTGCAACCTATAAGAACCCTAGCCCTTCTTCATTCAACCCTTTACACTCAAAGCTCTTCCTACTCTTGCCTTTCCCTCAAAAATCCCTTTGCTTGATAATTTTCATACCCAAATTTTTTGAACTCTAATCAACCGCATATCATCCTAACTCTTTTTTCTCTCGTTCATTAATGGCTAAAACTTCAAAAATTGTGCCGCAAAAGAAGGTTGCCTCTTCATCACGGCCCGCTGATGATAAGGCTGCGGTGGAGCCCCACCCTAAGGAATTCGTTCCGACAGGGTGACCAACTGTCACAGACTTTAAAATCGAGAAGACCTCCTCGGTGCAGGGCCGATGTAAACCGGTCTCGAGGTATATATGCACTATCACTAAAGACATCCTCAAAAACGTTAAAGAGGAGTGTAACTGGGATAATAAGGATGTAGTAGTTCCTTCTCCTGAGGAATCAATCACCACTCATGTGAAGGGGTATCTAAGTGTTTACACTTACCCCTTTACGTTGGGTCCCTTAGACTCCATCATCGTCGCCATTTGCAAGAGGTATGACGTCACCTTCAGCCAAATCCATCCTTCTTTCTGGAGAATAATGATTCTCCTTCGATTCTTCACAAGCAAAATCGAGGGATGTCCCTTCACCCTTGATCACTTCATGCGCCTTTACAGTCCCCGGCTCTATCGAGGAGGACTGATCAAGCTTGCCTGCCGGGCCAGTAGGACCCCGTTCTCCAGCATAGATGAATCTCGGGATCGAGGCTGGATGCGCCGATTTTTCTGAACAAGGACTTCGGACCTGATTCCCGTTGAAGACATGACGTTCCCTGAGAAGTAGAACATGAAATGTAAGTACACTTTACCTTGAATGTTCAATTTGTTGTTTTTTCTATCTTCTTTCATCATCTATGTTTTGGTGTTGCAGCTGCGGCCCAAATGCCAGACCCGATTTCGGAACTAAAGCAATGCGTCGAGGTCCTAATGTCACAGAGACCCTACTCCGAACCTTCCTGGATGGAGTTGTCAAAGGGTCGAGGCTCGTAATCATGGTAAGTTTTTGCCTCAGATTGGTTTTTGTTCTGGCCTCTTCTCAAATTCACTTGTCTCTTTTTCTTTTGTAGGTATCGAGAAAGATATTGTAATGAGACCCCCTTCTGGTGATTAAGAAGTCCTTCCCCAACCTTCAGCTCCAAAGCAGGCCAAGGAGAAAAAGAGAAAAAAAGGGTTACGAGTCCCCCGGGCTTGAAAAAGAAAAAATCGGCGAGGAGGCCCCGCAAGCCCAAGGTGGACACCTGTGTTATATCCTCAGACTCGATCCGCCGATTAAGGGATGATTCCGAAGAAAAGAAGAAGAAGAAGATAACTCCAAGTTAGTGGCCCGTGTGCGGGCTACTTCTTCAATACAAAAGTCCTCTGAATCGAAGGAGGTTGATGGGGGAGCTTTGGCTGAAGTCCCTGAATTAGAAAGAGTAGAGGACACCCCATCCCCAGATAAGATGGTCGCGAGAGAGATCGGCGGTGAGGCTTCCCGAACAGCAGAAGACGTCCCGAGGGACGAGCTCGGGGTGATTGACATTTCAGGATCCCCTCAGGTTTCGGATGCCATGATCCGTGAGGCCAACATGTTGTAAAGTCATTCTTGTGAGGGTCTTCAGGGGGTCACGGATTCTTGGACGATATTAAGTTTGCTGCCTCGGAGGACATCACCGGGTTCGAAGGATATACCGGTGCTGAAAGAAGGTACCTTCATCGGGAGCTACTGGATCTTCATCGAGCCCGAGGCTGGTGGACTGATTCCCGACCGCAAGTGCTAACCCAGGCCGCAGGCGAAACATAGTGCTTACTGTCCTGGAGGATGCTCAGGTCTTCTCCTTACCCCTACCCCCACCCCTATAGGAATTTCTAGCTATTTGATAGACTTGGTGACCGAGGAGGACCAAGCCGTGATGAATGTTGTGGGGCCGTTTGCCTGTTTAATGAAGCTCAACACGCTCTGAATCGGGTAACTTCGAGAGTCTCTCCCTTATTTTTTTTAAACTTAGAATTGTAGGTTATTCTAACATCTTTTTCCTTGCTTGCAGGATGGTGTTGCATCACGAGGATTTCCTCATAATTCGGTAGGAGCGCGAGGCTGAGGTTCGGGACCTCACTAAGAAAAGTGACACCTACAGGCTTCTCAGTGAGAAGCTTTAGGCTGATTTAGTTGCGGCTCGGGATGAGCACACCGATATGGCCGAGAAGGTATTCCAAATACTTCACGATAGTGAAGATGAGTTGGAGATAACGACTAACGATCCAATTCTTCAGGTCGACAGAGGCTCGAGCTGATTGGACGGCTAAAAAAGCAGGTAGATGCGATACAAGTCGAGGCTGAAGAATCCAAAAAGAACATGGACTTTCTAGTCTCGAAAAAGAAGACTGTCCAAGCACAATTGGAGTCGGTCGAGACCTAGCTCCAAGCTGCAAAAGAGAATGTTCGGTGCAAGCTGAGAAGATCAAGGAGCTTCAGTCTCAGCTGGTCGTTTCTGATAAAACTAGCTTGGCCAATAAACTCGGAGTGGCCAGGTATGAGGTGGTTGCGGACGGCACCAAAGCTGATGATAAAATGGCCCAGTTTAAGGTCGACATCGAGGCCATCCAGGCCAAGACCAAGAGCATGGTAGATCATGCAAACTGGCAAGCTCAGAGGGAAGCCCTTGAGGAAGCTCATGCCCAGGGCTTCAATATTATGGCCGAGATCGAAAATGCCAAAGCGGAAGAAGCCCCGGAAGCAGGCCTTCTCTAAGGAAGACTCCAATATCTTAAGTGAATCTGAGGACGAGGGAGATCCCTAGGATGGAGATGCAACCTCCGATGAAGACCAAGCCATTTAGTACTTTGTATTAATTTCTTTGTTCTTCTTTTTGCACTTTTTCTTAGGCCGTTTTTGCTGTTGTAAATTTTTGGACTAGGCCGATTTGGCCCTTCAAAAAAAAATATTTTGTATAAATATAAGGATTTCTTTTTTCCTTTCGGCTCTTGAATTTTTCCTTTGCTTTGTTATTTACATTCACAAAGGTTGAAATGCCTTAGTATGAAATAATGAGGTTGTGTTCGAGGGTTCGAACAAACCTTGCCTTTATTGCCTTTCTAGGTTAAGGCGTTATTGGGGTTCGATGTCACCGAAGTTTTTCCTAGAAAGTATCTTAAATTTTATGATTTTGATGAGGGTAGCCTTTAGAACCGGTTGTGAAAGAATTCTTTTTCTTTTTTGAAGGCCTATTTTTGTTACGGATTTCGGATGTCTCTGAGTCGTGTTAAATTGGTCGTAGCCTTTTATTTCAAGAGCTTCCAATTGGGCTTATATAGTCCCCGAGTGGGGTGGTCGTGGCCTTTAGAAATTGGGGAGTTGCCTATTAGGTATTTTGCCCCGAGGCCTGATGACTTGGGATTTTTGATTTGGATGGCAGTCCCCGAATGACGGAGTGGGCATTCGTATTCCGGTTAAGTGTTGCCCTTGGGCTCGTTATTTTCGGAAGTAAGAAGCTCTTTAAGAGATGTAAAGAGGAAAAATTTAAAACATAAGATGTTTGCAAGGAAAGTACTTCTTTATTCTTGATCAAAACAGTCATACATGCGTACATGTTTATGTCGGGGCTCGAACAATCTATGTGGGAACGATTCATTTTGACCGTTTGGCCCTTACAATAAGTTCTATCGATCGAGACCCTCTTTTTATGAAGTAGATTCCTCGCTATAGTTGATATTCGAAGATGACGCCTATTCGAGGGTACCCCCTTCCCCTAGTATTCGAGGTTGATTGCAAAGGAACCTCGGATATTGTTGAATTGATCTTAGATGTCGATTCATAATCGGTCTTGATTCTAAGTTAGCACGATTCATTGCTGCCTCGTTAAAAATCTCGCCGAAAACCCCATTTGGGACGAAATCGGTCTAAGGAAAAAAGAGTGCAACATGTGGTTTCCGACTTGAGGACTTCGTTCCGTTCGCCGAAAATCCATCGTTGATTCTTATTGACCACATACAAGTGTTAGTATGAAATAAAAAGGAAATAGAAAGGGGTCGTACCTTAGAAGTAATATCTTTTTAGGTGAGATATGTTCCAATTACTCGGCAGTTGTTCTCCACTCATCGTTCCGAGCTTGTAGGACCCTTTTCCAGTGACCTCAAGAATCTAGTACGGTTCTTCCCAGTTAGGATCCAATTTTCCTTCGTTCGGATTTGGGGTGTTGAGGGTGACTTTCCTTAGCACTGAGTCCCCGACGTTGAAATACCGAAGATTGGCTCTTCGATTGTAGTATCTCTCGATTCATTATTTTTGGGCGGCCAATCGGACGAGAGCGACTTCACGCCTTTCATCCAATAATTCTAGGCTCGTATTCATGGCCTCGTCATTTGATTACTTTGTTGCATATCGGAACCTGATACTCAGCTGTCCAACTTTGACCAGTACTAGAGCTTCGGCACCATAAACTAATGAGAACGGGGTATCCCCGGTACTGGACTTCGATGTTGTGCGGTATGCCTAAAGAACTTCGGGTATAATTTCCTTCCACTTTCCTTTGGTGTCAGTTAGCCTCTTCTTAAGATTTTGGATGATGGTTTTGTTGGTCGATTCAACTTGCCCGTTACCGCTGGGATGATAAGGCGTTGATAGGATTCTTTTGATGTTGTGATCCTCGAGAAATTTGGTCACTTTGTTGCCGATGAACTATTTTCCATTATCACATACAATCTTGGAGGGCATCCCGAATCAGCATATGATGTGATCCAAAATGAAGTCAATGACTTCCTTCTCCCTAACCTTCTCGAGGGCCTATGCTTCAAACCACTTAGAAAAATAGTCATTCATAAATAAAATAAATTGAGCTTTACTTGGTGTACCCGAAAGAGGGCCAACGATGTCCATTCCCCACTTCATGAATGACCACGGGGACAAGACCGAATGGAGTAGTTCCTTGGGTTGGTGAATCATCGGTGCATGTCTTTGGCACTTGTCACATTTTTGAACAAACTCTTTCGCATCTTTTACATGTCGATCTAGTAGTATCCGACTATGATCACCTTGTGGACCAATGACTCGGCACTGGAATGATTTCCGCAAGTGCCCTCATTAACTTCTCTCAGGAAATATTCAATATCTCCCGGTCCCAGACATATTGCTAGTGGACCATCGAACATTCTTATGAACAAGGTTCCATCTTCCGACAAGATGAATCATGTTGCCTTTGTGCGAAGGGATCTCGATTCTTTTGGATCTGAGAGAAGCTTCCCATTTTTCAAATACTCTATGTATTTTTTTCTCCAATCCCAGATCAGACTTGTGGAGTTTATCTCGGCGTGGCCTTCTTCGACCACTGACCTCATAAGATGAACGACAACCCCCGAATTAAGTTTGTTGTCTTCGACCAATGACCCTAAGTTTGTGAGGGCATCGACCTCACTATTCTGATCTCGAGGCACATGTTGCAGAGTCCATTCCTTGAATCGGTGTAAAGTTATTTGTAGCTTATCAAGGTTTCTTTGCATTCATTCTTCTCGAACTTCAAAGGTTTTGTTAACTTGATTCACCACGAGGAGGGAGTCGAATTTGGCTTCGATCACCTCCACTCCCAAGCCTTTGGCTAGTTCAAGACCTGCAATCATGGCCTCATATTCGGCCTCGTTGTTAGTCAATTTTACAGTTCTAATAGATTGTTTAACCACGTTACCTACGGGTGGTTTTAGCACGATGCCGAGTTCGGACCCCTTTGCGTTCGAAGCACCATCCATAAGAAGGGTCTAGATTTTTTAGGATGTACCCGAGTTTACTAACAGTTGTCTTTCAACCTCGGGTACTAGAGTCGGTGTGAAGTCAGCCACGAAGTCTGCCAAGATTTGAGACTTAATGGTTGTTCGGGGTCGATATTCAATATCATACATGCTAATTTCTACGACCCATTTGGCTACCCGTCCCGAAATCTTGGGCTTATGTAAAATATTTCGAAGTGGATAAGTTGTTACAACACATATGGGGTGACATTGAAAAGTATGGCTTTAGTTTTCTAGAGGAGCTTATCAAAACGGGCGCCAATTTTTCTAGGTGGGGATACCTAGTTTCGGCCTCACCTAAGCTCCGACTAACATAATAGGTAGGGAATTGCGTAGCTCATTCTTCTCGAACCAGGACTTCATTTACAGCTATCTCCGATACTGCCAGATACAAGTAAAGTTATTCGTCTGCCCTCGGCGTGTGAAGAAGCGGCGGGCTCGATAAGCATCATTTAAGATCTTCCAAGGCTTGTTGGCATTCCGGAGTCCACATGAAGTTATTCTTCTTCTTCAGCAACGATAAGAATCGATGAATCTTATCGGAGGACCTCGAGATGAATCGCCATAGGGCGGCTATGCGCCCGATTAACCTTTGCACGAACTTTACGATGTCTACTATCGAGGATGTCCTCGATAGCTTTGATCTTGTCGGGGTTGATTTCGATTCCTCGGTTAGATACCATGAAACCGAGAAATTTGCCTTACCCAACCCCGAATGCGCATTTTTCTGGGTTCAGCTTCATGTTGTATTTCTTCAGTATACTGAAAGTTTCCTGCAAATGATTCAAATGGTCCTCTACTCGCAGGGACTTAACTAGCATGTCATCAATATAAACGTTCATATATTTCCCTATTTGTTCATTGAACATCCAATTTACTAGGCGTTGATAAGTGGCACAAGTATTTTCAACCCAAATGGAATTACATTATAACAATAAGTACCATACTTAGTGATGAACGAGGTCTTTTCCTGATCATCCGGGTTCATCTGTATTTGGTTGTTCCGAAATAGGCATAGAGAAAATTGAGGATCTCGTGGCCTGTCGTGGAATCGATCATACGATCGATATTCGGCAAAGGAAAAGAATCATTGGGGCATGCTTTATTTAGATCTTTGTAATCTACACACATTCTAATTTTTTTTCCTTATTAGGAACTACTACTATGTTTGCTAACTATTCGGGATATTTTACTTCCCGGATGGACCCTATTTTAAGAAGTTTGGTTACCTCGTCTTTGATGAAAGCATGTTTGACCTCGGATTGGGGTCTTTTTTTTTTCTTCACAGGATGGAACTTCGGGTCCAAGCTTAGTTTATGGGTGGTGATTTCCGGTGGGATCCCTATCATATCGATATGGGACCAAGCAAAAAAATCCATGTTAGCTTTAAGGAATTGAATAAGTTTTCTCCTGAGCTCGGGAGTTAGCCCCGTGCCCAGGTATACCTTTCGTTCGGGCTGGTGTTCAATCAGTATGACTTGTTCCAGCTTTTCGACCGTTGACTTGGTGGCTCCAGAATCATCAGGGACTATGAAGGATAGAGGGACCCCATAATCATCTTAGTCAGTCCTCTTCTTCTCTGGTTAGGTTGAGGCCGACGTCTGTGGTTGCTATTCGGCCTCATATTTTCCCTTCGAATTTGGCCCTTTCGTTGATGAGAGTGACGATATCGGTATCACTTCGTCGACGAAAAACATTTCCTTGGCGGCGAGTTACTCCCTGTAGACTGCTTTGACTCCATTTGGTGTCGGGAATTTTAGAACCTGGTGAAGGTTAGAGGGAATTTCCCTCATGTTGTGGATCCACAGCCTCCCGGACAGGGCGTTATACCTCATATCGCCCTCGATCACATGGAACTCGTCTCTTGGATGGTCCCGTCCACGTTCACTAGAAAAGTTATCTCACCTTTGGTGGTTTTGCATGCCATGTTGAAGTCGTTTAGTACTCGAGTCGCGGTCACAACCTGATCCTATAGGCCGAGGTATTCTATGACCCTCGATCGAATGATGTTGGCCGAGCTACCCGGATCAATTAAAACACGTTTAACTTGAGTCTTATTCATAAGTACAAATATTAGTAGTGTGTTGTTATGGGGTTGGATGATCCCTTATGCATCCTCGTCGTTGAAAGACAAGGTGCCTTCTGGTACGTAATCCCGAGTTCGCTTCTCCCTCGTGATCGACACCTTGGTGCATTTTAATATTGGTTATTGGGGAATATCACCCCCTCCAACAATCATGTGAATGACATTTTTGGTTCTTCTTGCTCATTCTGTCTGTTGGAATATTTGTTTCTAAAGTGATTCTTGGCGAAGGTGCCCGTCGTTGAATAACCGGGCTACGTCCTTGCTCAGTTGTCTGCAATCTTCTGTTCTATGACCATGGGTGCCATGATACTTGCACATTTGGTTGGGATTTCTCTGGGTTGGATCGGTCTGCAGAGGTCGAGGCCATCTAGTATCCTTGATGCGTCTGATAGCTGATACAATGGCGGATGCATCAACATTGAAGTTATATTCTGACAGTCGTGGTGCTTTTTTGGGCCCAGCATTCCTGTCAAAACCATTCTTGCTCATGAGCCCTCGAGAGCTCTATCCTCGATCATTTCTCCTTTCACCTCGAACATGGTTGCGCCCAGGTTCGTTGCCTCTACAATCTCCATAATGTGGATGGTAAAGATCCTTGTTCGACTGTGGTTCTCGGCTGATGTCCCTTTTGACTCTGTTGACGGGCCTAATAGGATAAACGGGCCTGAAAGGAGTCCCCAACTGGTCTTCTTCGAATCTAATCTTCGATTGGTACCAATTATGCACATCGGCTCAGGTAACAACTGGGTATTCAATCAAGTTCTGCTTCAACTGTTGTGAAGCCACTAAGCTTCGTACATTTAGTCCTTGAGTGAAGGCTTGAACGGCCCAATCATCAGCGACTGGTGGTAGATCCATTCGTTCTATTTGGAACCGAGACAAAAATTCTCTGAGCATCTCGTTATCTTTCTGCTTTACCTTGAAGAGGTCCGACTTCCTAGTCTCGACCTTTATGGCTCCGGCGTGTGCTTTAACAAAAGAATCTGCAAGCATGGCAAAAGAATCAATGGAGTTGGATGGAAAATTATGGTACCATATCATCGCTCCCTTTGACAGGGTCTCCCCAAATTTCTTCAATAATACGGACTCGATCTCGTCATCCTCCAGATCATTCCCCTTAATCGCAGATGTGTAGGAAGTGAAATGCTCGTTGGGGTTGGTTGTTCCATTATACTTGGAAATTTCTGGCATTCAGAACTTCTTGGGAATCAGTTTAGGAGCCGCGCTCGGCGAGAAGAGCTTTTGTACAAACTTCTTTGAATCCAAACCCTTCAATATCAGTGGAGCCCCCGGATTTGATCAACCCTGGAATTATAGGTTTCCACTTTCTTGTCATTTGCTTCAATCTTCTTTTCCCCCGATTAAACTCGCTTTGTTAGTTCCTCGAACATCTTCATGATTACGGGATCGGTCCCCGATTCATTTTCGTTCGATCTTCTTGACACCGATTCGACCCTGCAAACAACTTCTGGGATGGCTCGGGCTCGATCCTACTTGGTGGATGGTTTTAGTTTGGAGCTTGTTGAGCCTGCAACATCTCGAATATCACCTGAAGGCTGATTCCGCCTTCTTCACCACCTTGTGTGCTTTGATCGGCCGATCGAACATCTCTGCGGACGCTACTCTCAGGATCGACGACCAAATTTGCATTAATGGCAACACGGGAGCTGAAATCGATTGGGTCTACGACCAGAACTCCATCGAGGTCAACTGGAGGTACGTCATTCCCTGGGGCGGCTATGTTGTCATTTTCGTCATGGTGACCGAGGTCATTGTCCATGTGTACAGGTGCTGCGTGAGAGTTTGACATGTTGATCCTGGAAACAAATATACTCACAAGAACAAGTGTAAAATAGTGTGTGTTACGAAGGTTAGTACCAGGCAATCACTATTATCCTTAGCCCCGTGGTGGGTGCCAAACTACTTACCCTAAAAACGGATAACAATTGAATTTATACGTGGTTTTAAGGACACTTGATTTTACTTGGAACACACTGAGAAAGTGTAAAATTGATATTGAAATTGATTGTAAAGAGAAATAAATGCAAACCAAATGAAACGTATAACTTGATCCTCGAGCTAGGTCACCCTCGAACCAAGTAAAGATTCTACTGAAATATGAACAAAGTAACAGAATATTGAAAGCTAAAGAGATAATAGTATATGGCTTTGTATTGCGTAAATTGTGATGATCTTTTACAAATGATCATACCCTCTTTATATAGTAGGGGAGTCCTACTCTTGATACAACTCTAAATACAGTAAGAAATCTCATGATTGTCTAATTAATCGGCCTCATCTAGATTCGTGTCGGGATTTTCGCCATGATCCTTGCTCGATTACGGATATTTTGGCTTCCCGTTACTTAACTAGGTAAACTTCCATCGGTCTCGCTTGATCTCTATCTTGCTTGGTTTCGATCTCGACCTTGATCGATCTCTGGGTTACAAGCCCAACAATCTAACTTTGCACCATGGCTCGATATAACACAAGGTTGAACATCGGCCTATCATGTTCTAGTCTCGATTAGTCATACGAAGGGCAAGCCTGTTTTGACCTTATACAGTGTATAGTTGTATATAATCAATGTATAAACTATGTATATGGGTAAAAAAAGTAAATAATAAATTTAGGACTTTTTGTGTAAAGAACCCAAAAATATTTTTGCGAGAAATATTTTATCTTCAAAAACCAAGTTAATGTTATAGTCACATAGTTCAAAAAGATGCTGGTCGCAAATAAGGTAGTATCATTCAAATACTTGCTAATATCATATTTTAATTTGTTCTCCAATTTTCTTTTTAATAAGATTTTGTGCTTTCATTGGTAGTTGTTGGAAAAGAGATAGTGCTCAAAAGTTAAATATTTTTGCTGTGTAAAATTCTTTTAATTTATTAGATATTTGTTCTTGATTGAATTTTTATAAATTTGAATATTCTCATCTTTGATGTGTTTAATTTTGAGTGACTCATATGGAGAAAATTTTATTGATGAAAACTTCTGTGAGAAATATTTTATCTTAGAAAATAAGTTAATGTTATAGTAAATGTGCAAGTCAAAAAAAATATATACTTTTCAAATACTTTCAATGACATTAAATTTTAATATGTTCTATGAGTATTCTTATTTTTTTAAAAAACACTTTTTATTAATTAACGTTGGATAAGAGATAGTGAAATTTCATATTAATTATGACTATCAATAAATTTGTATTAATTGCTTATTGTGCACTGATTTCAAACTTGACCAAAGAAATTCAAGTGTGAAGTTATTTTGTTATTTATCTAGAAATGATCCAGTTTTTTACCACTACATTATGTTTAGACTTAGTATAAGTAACACACGTGTCTATTAGACTTTGATTGTCCATATTCGTAACTTTAGACTATATTCAATTATTTTAACCTTGAAAAAAAAAAACTAAATATTTTTATTTTAATAATGTTAATCTTATTTCACACCATGTTCGACATGACTAGGCATACATGTGCAACAAATAGGTCGAGAAACTAATTCTTATATAATCAACTGCTCTATTGATGGTCTCAATATATAGTACATTATTAACCTTCGAATAATCAACCAAATATTTTATATATAATCAACCTAGCTATTGCTCATCATAAACAAGTCCTAATTTATTGTCAAACCCTATGCTCAAATTCCCAGCTATCATTTTGGTTTACCCTCAAAATTGGATGACAACTAAATTTATATGTGATTTAAGGATACTTGGATTAATTTGATGCAAAATGATAATCAAGTTAGAATGGACAAGTAAAGATACAATAATTTCAAACCACGCAATGAGGATAACTCCAGCCTTGGTGAAGCATTCACCCTCGATCCAGGCTCACATTGGACAATTTTGATGAACGAGAGAAAAAGCTTACAATAACAGTGGGAATAATAATATATCGCTTTTGAAGGCGTGTTACCTTGTCCAGTGAATTATCAAACCCCCATTTATATAGTAGGGGAATTCTACTCTAAGTACAACTTTATAAAAGGTAAAAAAATCTTCTGTTTAATTGATTGCCGGTTCTTTATCAATACATGCCGCTATCCAACGTCGTGATATTCGGTCGGTCGCGGATATTACGGTCTTCTGTTGGTCGTGTTCGATTACCCAAAGTCTTCCAGAATTTGGATTGATCTCGACTAATGACCCCGATATTTTTGAAGGCAGACAACGTGCCCCCGGAATCTTACTCGATGAGACCTTTGCTTCGGGTTCGATCCTTCACAATCATCTCCGAGCTGGTTTTACCTTAATGGAGGTCGGGGTGTATCGTGAGCTCGATTTTTACCCGTATACAGATAGTCCCCTCGTTTCTTGGAGAGCAAGCCGACGAGAAACAATATGAGCACTCCCTATTCCTTCTTTAGTACGCCGTGACATAAACGACAAAAAACTCAAAATGTCTCGGTAGTCATGTCATAATGACATTTAATGCATGTCAGTAGCCGGTCGGCTGTCCGCGGAAGCGATACGTCGCGGAACCATTATAAATAGCTCATCTTTTGTTCATTTTTCACTTTACATCAAACCATCTACTCCCGTACCTTCAAGATTTTACTACTCTTTTTCACATTCCAACATTTCTTTCCTCCGTTATTCGAGATTCCTTTGAAATCTTTACTCATCATCCATTCAAGCTAACACATCTGAGCTTCCAGCTTTCAACCTTTCTCTATCTTCTTCAAGCTTTCCTCTATAACAATGGCAACAACCTCAAAATATGTTCCCCAAAAGGTCGTTACTACCTCCCAAATGACTGTCTGAACCAATGAAACCACTTCCGATGTGGTCGAGCTCGGGTGGTCCGCTGCTAACGTGGTTACCGACGAACCGGCTCCTGAGCCTTTCATGAAGATTTTCATTCCCGGGGGTTGTTCGATCGCAATGACTTCAAGGTCGAGGAAACTTTTTCGATACAAGGTCGGCGTGAGGATGCCTCGAGGTATATTTGCTCAATCACCGAAAACCTTCCCACAATTCAAAAAGATTGGAGTTGGGCCGACAAAGAAATTGTGGTCCTTGATTCTGAAGAGGCCATTGCCACCCACGTCGAGGGATACCTAAGTGTCTATTCTTATCCCTTTACGCTGGGCCCGGTGATCCGGTCATCTTGGACTTATGCAAGAGGTATGAGGTATGTTTCGGCCAAATTTACCCTTTATTGTTGAGGATTGTGATCCTCCTTCAATTTTTTGTGGATAAAATCGATTTGTGCACCTTCACCATCGATCATCTGCTCAGTTTATACAGTCCCCGAATCTTTTGGTGGGGACTGATAAAGCTTGTTCGCCGGGCCAACAAAGCCCTATTTTCGAGTAATGACAAGGACTAGAATTGAGGCTGACATGGTCGTTTCGGGTGAGGACCTCGGATTTGGTTCCATCCCCGAGAAGTGGAATGCATCACGTAAGTAGAAACTTTCTCTCGAATATTGATTCCATGTTCATCTCTTTTTTTCTCATTGGTATATGTGGCGGTGCAGTTGTCGCCCGAGTTCAAAAGGTTGTCTCTCGGCTCAAGGAAAGGGTCGAAGACATTGTCTCACAAAGCGTAGATCGGGTCCGCGATCGGAATTCTGATGGGTCAACAGGAGGTACTTCGCCACTAGGTACCATATTGTTATTCTCGCCGTGATGACCGGACTCGGCGTCCACATTTAGAAAGGCATATTGGGAGTTCAATATTTTAAACTTTGACCTGAAATCAAAGACACTTCAAAGAACAAGTGTGAAGTAGGGTGTGTTATGTAAATTTGTATTAAATTGTCACTATTATCCTTAGCCGGTAGCCCCACGATGGGCGCCAACTGTTTACCCTCAAAATTGGATAACAATTAGATTTGTATGTGATTTTAAGGATATGTGGATTAGATTTATGCAAAACGATAAATCAAGTTAGAATAGACAAGTAAAGATACATTAATTTCAAACCACGCGAGGAGGATGATTCTAATCTTGGTGAAGCATTCACACTCGATCCGGGCCCACACTGGACAATTTTGATGAACGAGAGAAAAAGCTTACAATAATAGTGGAAATAATAATATATCACTTTGGAATGTGTGTTACCTTGTCTAGTGAATTATTAGACCCCCCTTTATATAGTAGGGGGAATCCTACTCTAAATACAACTTTATAAAAGGTAAAAAAATCTTCTGTTTAATTGGTTGCCGGTTCTTTTTCGTTACGTGCCGAGATCCACGCCATGATATTCGGCCGATTGCGGATATTACGGCCTTCTATTGGTCGTGTTAAATTACCTGAAACCTTCCAGGATTTGGATCGATCTCGACTGATGACCCCGATAATTTCGAAGGCAGACAACGTGCCCCTGGACTCTGACTCGATGAGAACTTTGCTTCGAGTTCGATCCTTCGCAATCATCTCCAAGCTAAGGTAAAACGGAGGCCGGAGTGTATCGTGAACTCGGTTTCTACCTGTAGACAACTTTCATATATACTCTGACTACTATTTGATGCCTAAAAGGCATATATAAAAGAAAAATTACCGACAAAATAACAATGATGCTAAAAGAAAAGACTTAAGTGTATCTAAACATGATATTAAGTACTAATTTTAATATCAAGCAGTGCAACTCTACCAAAACTTGTTCTAGTATGACACTAACAAGCAATAATTATAATTAATATAATTCCATCGAACAACTAGGAAATATTGTTTAATTTGATAATATTTAGGTACCTTGTTAGTTGTTATATTTCGCTTCCCGACATCTAATTAATAATTTCGAATACCAGGCTACCTTTTATTGAGCCTTGCATGAGTGAATCTAATAACCGGTTCGGGAGTACCTGCCACATACAATAAAAAGCATTATTACTATTTTCGCCGTCTTAAATTAGTTGTAATTTTCGCTTCATAGAAGTCAATTTGACTAATCTTTAAAATTAAATTGAATTAGATTAATTAAATATATTAAAATTAAATTTTAAATATTTATTAATTATATAGATATTACTACATTTTATATCGAACAAATGAGTATTTTATACGTAATATATATTTTTTATATGATAAAAAATTTAAACTTAATAAGAACAAATCTTAACATGGTAAAAATAGATATTAAATTCAGACAAGCTAATGAAAAGCCACAAGAAAATATAATAAAATTGAGTATTTTGAACAATATAATAGCAAAATCAAGGAACAAATAGAGAAAAAAAATCAAAAAATTCATCATACAAAAAAGAAGATTAAAACCTATTTACATTTGAGATGTGAAAATTTTGTTTAAGTATGATAAAAAATGGCATGCATGTGGATAAGGCCATATAACTAAAGTCTAATAGATAAAAGAAATAATTAAAAATATTAAATAATAAAAATAAATTAGATATGATGTGACAATATTTATACTGAGAATTATTTTAAAAAATGAAATAAATCAAGTATACAATACTTACAAATATTATTGATAAATTTAAATAATTTAAAATTTTCAGGCAATAGTCTAGTAAATATTTAATTTAATATCAAATAGTTACATATCTATCTATATTGATATTAAAAAATAGTAGTGGACAAGAATATTAAATAAAGTGTAAATTTAATTAAAAAAAAATTACATGAAAACATGATTATATTACATGTTAGATAACATTATAGCAAAAGTAAGAAAAACTACGAAAAAGACTGTTTGAACTTGAGATTAGAAAGTTGATAAAGTTATGATGAGAACACTCAAAATATGAAGATGATCACAAAATTCAAGTGTTGCTAGATAAAGGAAAATAAGAATTTGATAAATAATAATTTAATATACTAAATAAATATCTCATGTATGTAATTTTACTAATGAAAATTAAAAGCTAAATTTTTATCTTGAAACTAAAAGAGAATTTTTTTAATTGCACGTAATACAAAAATAATTATAAAAAAATTTAATAGATTTGAAACAATAAAAGAACTTATGTATTACTTGTTAGACTAATTAAAAATTATATTTTTAATAAAACGTGATATTATTGAGTATCAGCCAAAAAGATTTTTGTAAAGAGCTAATTAAAATTTCTAAGTAGGGAAGAGAATGTATAAAGAGAAAAATATAGATAGTGCGATGACACTTACATAAAATATTATTGATAAATTTGAATGATGAAAGAATTACGAGTAAGAGAATAATAGTGTAAGAATACATTTTTTAAATTTTAAGCATAAAAAAAACTATTTATGGATGATTATTAATAGGGTCATGCAAGACATTAAGTCAATCATAAGCTAATAAAAGATCACATTACAATATTATAATATTAAGTAATAAATAATACAATAATTATAGGCAAAGAACAAAAAAAGAAAAAGAATTATGTCTAGAAATATAGAAGGATAAGACTTATGTGAACTTGAAATGAAAAACAAAACGGTATTAAGAATTTCGTTCAAATAATATGATTTATTATGCTAAAAAAGAAAGATCACAACGTTATATGTTTAGTATTCTTTAATATTGTTCATAAAATAAAATACAAAGAGCCAAACTATTTATAATTATATAGATATTACTACAAATTATAATGCTTCTTATGTTATTTTTTTTTTAAATATTGATCAACTTAGTAGTATAATTTAACTTCCAAGAAAAGTGAAATATGACTAATTTGATACTCCTCCGTTCCAATCTATATAAACTTGTTTGATTGAGCACAAAGTTCAAAAAAAAAAAAAAAATTTTAAAATTTGTGGTCCTAAATAAGTCATAATATTTGTATTATTATAATTCTTTTGAAACTTGTGATTGTAGACGATTATTTGTGTGAATTTAAAAACTTCTCGTTATGAGTAAAATTAAAAATCTAAACTAAATTGTTTCTTAATTTAGAAAAAAATAAAAAAATAAAAGGTTTACATCACGATTATACAAGAGTGCTATTTTATTACTACTACTAGAAGGAAGGTAGAAGTAAGAGAGAGTGAAACCTAATTATTTTAAAAAAGAAGAGAGGAAACAGAACTGAAGAGGAGCTCGTCGTGTCCTTTCCCTTTCCCCCTCGCTAATGTAGACGAAATGAAACCCTAGTTATCTCCGTTTCTCCAACTCAATCTCTCCCTACGCACGCACCCAATTTCCAGAACTTTCGTTGGTTGTTTTCTGTAATCGGATCATTCATTTCTCAGAAGAATATATATACACATGAATTTAGAAGCATAGATATCGAAATGTATAGAGATCGAGGAGGCGGTGGAGGACCGTTGGACCGGAAGCGAATAATCAACGTTGCATTAGATAAGCAATTGGAGAAATCTTCAGCGGCATCTACATCCAGAGCGTTGAAGGAGAAAGCTGTTCCGTCCACGTCAGCTGGAAAATCGCATCATCGTAATATTAATCAGCATATGGATACTCTTTCTTCTTCTACTCTCACCACCAAAAACAAGTGCTCTGATGGTATATACAAGTGTTACTCTTTCCGTCCCACTTTATGTGACTCTGTTTGATTGACCATAAAGTTTTAAAAGAAGATCACTTTAGAGATTTGTTATCTAAAACATCTATGACTATGAGCCCGTATGGATTAGCTTATTATAAATAGAGTGCTCAAAATTATTTTTAAGTGTTGAAATTAACTTTTTAAATAAGTATTTACGTGTAAAGAAAAGAATGAATAACGAATATGGAATGAATGAAAGATAAAAAATTTATTTTGGAAAAAATATTTTGTGAATTTAAAAATTTATTTTGGATTCATGCCGGGGCGTTCGACTACGAAAGCGATTTATCTGGTAAGGAGATTAGTGGAGCAACACAGGGAAAGGAAGAAGAATTTACATATGGTGTTTATTGACCTTGAGAAGGCATACGATAAAGTTCCGAAGGAGAATCTGTGGAGGTGTTTGGAGGTTAGCGGAGTTCCGGTAGCGTACATTAGGGTGATTAAGGATATGTATGATGATGCTAAGATTCAGGTGATGACTGTGGGTGGTGACTCGGACCTTTTCCCTGTGGTGATGGGGTTGCACCAGGGATCGGCTCTTAGCCCATTTTTGTTTGTCTTGGCGATGGATGTACTGTCGCGTCACATCCAAGGGGGTGCCTTGGTGCATGCTATTTGCCGATGATATACTGTTGATTGACGAGACGCATAGCGGAGTTAATGCGAGGTTAGATGTTTGGAGACAAACCTTGGAGTCTAAAGGTTTCAAACTGAGTAGAACCAAGACAGAATACTTGGAGTGAAAATTCAGTGAGACCCATGATGCAGACGTAGAGGTTAAGCTTCATGCTCAAGTTATCCCCAAGAGAGCGAGTTTTAAGTATCTCGGGTCTATTATTTAGGGTAACAGGGAGATTGACGAAGATGTCACACATTGCATCGGAGCAGGGTGGATGAAGTGGAGGCTTGCTTCCGGTGTTCTATGTGATAAGAATGTGCCGTTAAGACTTAAGGGTAAGTTTTATCGAGTGGTGGTTCGACCCGCTATGCTGTATGGGGCTGAGTGTTGGCCAGTCAAGAACTCCCACGTGCAGAAGATGAGAGTAGCAGAGATGAGGATGTTGAGATGGATGTGTGGGTGTACCAGGCGAGATAGAATTAAGAATGAAGTTCGAGACAGAGTGGGAGTAGCCTCCGTGGAGGACAAGATGCGGGAGTCGCGGCTGAGATGGTTCAGACATGTTAAGAGAAGAAGCATTGATGCCCCTGTCAGGAGGTGTGAGAGGTTGGCCATGGAGAGTTTGAGAAGGGGTCGAGGTAGGCCTAAGAAGTACTGGGGAGAAGTGATTAGGCAGGACATGGCGCTGCTTCAGCTCACTGAGGACATGACACTTGATAGGAGGGTGTGGAGGTCGAGGATTAAGGTAGAGAGTTAGTAGGTAGTTTATAGTGCTCACCGATAGGCTTAGTAGCATGCATTTCCCTTCTTATTCTTTGATTTTTATTATGTTATGTGGTTTTGTTCGGCTCAGGTATTGTATTCCGTGTTGCTATTATTGGATATTGTTTATCTTTTTTTCTTCCATCTTTCTTCCTTCTTTGCTTCCCTCTTTTTTTTTCTTGCCCTTCTTGAGCCGAGGGTCTATTGGAAACAACCCCTCTACCTGCATTAGGTAGGGGTAAAGTCTGCGTACAGACTACCTTCCCCAGACCCCACATGCTGGGATCAAACTGGGTTTTTTTGTTGTTGTTGTTGTTGTTGAAAGATAAACTAGTAAAAACTTTGGTCAAACTAAAAGTGCTTATATAAGCTAAAAAGCCATAAGTTGGGGGTGACCAACTTAGACTTATGATTGGTTTTAGCTTATAAGCACTTGAGATATTTACCAAATGCGTGGATAAGTCAAAATGTGCTTATAAACCAGTTTGACCAGCTAATAAGGTTAGCCAAACACCCTCTATAAATAATCTCATTGTGTGTAAGTTCAGAGTTACAGAAATATTATTTTTTTTGAGACCAATTAAGAAAGTAAAGTTTGCTATGTAAAATGGGATTGAGGGAATGCTTGTTTTTCCTACTGCTACAACCAGTATTTATGTTTTTGAATGCATAAGATTTTGCTCTTTGCAAGCAAAAATTGGTTAGTTTAGTAGTTAATCATTCATTTCTTTTTATGGTCTTAGGAATAAACAGCTGGAGATGAGTTTTGGGCTTTAGGTTTGGTGTAGTATTTTGATTTTCATATACCAGCAGAGGCAAAAAAAATTAAAAAATTAGGTCTTTCCATCTGCCTAAGCTTTTGTTGGCAGAGTTACCTAGTATCGGTGGTAGTGGGAGGTAGCATGTACCAGGTTGCATCTTGAATGTGCGTGCAAGCTGGTCAGGACACCAGTCTCACAAGAAAAGAAATTAGGCTTAAGCGGTTTCTTCCCATCTCAGACAGTGTTACACGTACCCGATGGAATAGTCGAGGTGCGCACAAGCTGCCTGAACCCACTATAGTAAAAAAAAGGAATTTTGATGTCAACGGTTGGATTACAATTTTCTTTACTCGTGTCAACCAGATGTGAAGATATGTTTCTACATCATTTTGGTGGAGGCAGTAAATTTTCTTTTGGAGTTCTAGTTGGCTATCATTCTTCCCCTTCCAAATTACATATCGAAAATGGTTCTAAAATTGATCCAAAACTGTACAACCTTCTTCCAAATCATATGGCTTTTTGGATGTAGGTGATGATATCTATACAAATGGATCTTTTATATATGTATATGGAATGAAGTATCACATGCGTGGATAGTATATGGATCCAAATATGCCGAATCACTCATGTTATGATCTTCTATATCCTATGTATTCCCTTTTTGTCATATTGCTTATGTTTTTCATATAGTATTCGGACCGAATGACTCTACGAAACTACGTTATCCGCATGAATATGTAAAGGGGGATCCTTTGGCACTTCTCAGTAGAGTCTTAGATGGATCTATTTTCCTTAGTTAAGGTTTTATTTCCTGATAGAATGCATTTAACTTGGCTGGAATAATAGAAATTCAGTTTCTCCTAAAAAGCATTTAAATGAGATGTGAAAAAAGTTCTGTCAAGTATTAAAGGTGGAACGTGGCTGGAAAAGCTATTGCTGGAAAAGTTCTGTCAAGTATCAAAGGTGGACATGGATGGAATAGCTATTACTGGAATGCCATTCTGTTCTGCTTCTGCTTCCTTGTGTATC
Source organism: Nicotiana paniculata (assembly GCA_005239505.1). NCBI lineage: Eukaryota > Viridiplantae > Streptophyta > Magnoliopsida > Solanales > Solanaceae > Nicotiana > Nicotiana paniculata. Next base: position 40,628 of record ML316753.1, on the reverse strand, counting down.
TTATAAAGTTACATTGTAGAAAGTTCCTAGATTCTCAAAACATTCAAGGTAAAATGATATATGGTTTTACAGAGTATGCTGGTTGTAAGCATGATTCATTGTTGGTCATGGCTTACGATATTATGTCTTCTTTGCAATTGCTTCTTTTTTGGGAATCTTGGGACCTGCTTACCAGGCATTGTAAGAGGTGGATTCATTGTATGTGGATCTACTGATGAATACTCAGCTGCAGCATCTTGCTATTATGGTTTAGGGTGGTATGGGTAATCAGGTTATAACTGATGGTTTCATTTGGTGTCTCACTGAAATTGAAATCAAGAGTATTTATCAATTTGTTTCGAGTTACTACGTATAGTTACTTGGAGAGCTAACTCATGTTTCCTCTCTATTTTCACTGCTCTTTTGACATCAACCTTGAGTTATGATTACCGGTATCCTCTAGTGCTATATCTTAGAGAGGTAGACTTATAGATTTGAGTCTTTCGAGTTGCTACATAGTTACTTGGAGAGCTAACTCATGTTTCCTTTCTATTTTCATTACTCTTTTGACATCAACCTTGATTTTTTATTACTGGTATCTTCCAGTGATTTATATTAGAGAGGTAGACTATTATTGATTTGAGTCTTGGTGTTTCACCCGAAGATACTGAAAAAGCCTAAGCATGTGGCCACTATGTTTTCATTACTCCTGGGGACATCAGCCATTTTATTTTGCTTATGCTTCTGTTCTCTTAATGATTTGACTTTTTTACTTGCATTTCAAGCAAGAAATGAGTAAATGCCCATGGATGTGTATTTTGCAGAGGAATCTGAATCAGACAGTGAAGAGTCTGATGTTAGTGGTTCTGATGGAGATGACACATCATGGATTACTTGGTTTTGTAACCTGCGTGGGAATGAGTTCTTCTGCGAGGTTGATGATGACTACATTCAAGATGATTTTAACCTCTGTGGATTGAGTAGTCAAGTTCCATACTATGACTTTGCACTTGATCTAATCCTTGATGTTGAATCCTCTCATGGTAAGTATAGTTGCTTCTTTAGATTGCCTGATATTTTGGATAAATTGCACTAGAACTACATTTAACTTTCGTCTCAATCTAATGATGTAAGTTTTTGGTCTTCCATATATAAAAAGGATTAGGTTATTTTAGTCATAGTGGAAACATGCTGAACATCATAAGAGTTGCCTGGTTATTGTCTTTGGCACTTCAAGGTTGTTGGAATCATGTTGTTATTTCAGGACTCCTGCAGAGCTATAGAGTTAGTGTGTATAATATCATTGGTGTAATCTAAGCTTCATCTCTATCTGATGGAAACAATCGGTGATCTGTTTTAGCTTGTACGGCTGGCTAAAAGATCAATCTGCCAAGTCCACCATCTAATTATTCTTTCTGTAGGACGTCTCCATTCCAATTCCAATTGTTATTGAACATATTTTCAAGATTTAAATGTGTAGTGCTTGGGCATCACTTCTGCAGGTTCCAATTTCAGGAATTCGGAAAATTTCTTGTTTCAATAGATAAACTCTCCTGGGATGGGTAGTTTCTGGTGGTGGCTATTGATAAAAAGTTAGCGCAAATTAACATTCAGTCTCTGTTGATAAGCCTGCTAAATCTCTGAAGCATAGTGTATCGGTTTTATGAAGGCAACCTTTTTGAAATAAAAGTAAGGAATTGGGACCCTCTTCCCCCCTCCCCCCCAAATCCCAAAAGAAAATGAAAGAAGAGGTATGGAACTGGTCCCAAGCATATCCAAATCAGATACTTTGCTTAATTGGTTTGGGACTTCTGGGTTAACTTGGAAGGAAACAGAGCCAATTTCTATAGGGATTTTTTAGTTCCTTGCAAATTTCTGACTGAAAAAAGACTACTTTACCTTGAAATTAGATACTATTAACTTTGTGCGTAATTCTGACCGATCAAAAAAACTTTGTACATAATTCTGTCTGCTTCGCAGAATATTGGATTTTCATTTGTTTCATTTTTGTGAAGAGTCATACCGCTGTAATCAGATACTGTGGTCACTGAATGAATTCCAACTACGTCGCGTGGACTTTCCAAAATGATGCCGCACCCGTGTCGGATCCTCAAAAAATACAGTACTTTTGAAGGATCTGACACACATCGGGTGATATTTTCAGAGAGTACCAGCAACATAGAATTCCGATGCTTGGAAAATTGATGTGCTCTAACTTTGGGATTATTATTTTGCTTAATTAAACAGGCTTTTCGGTACAAACTGTTGAATCTTGTATTAGAATATCCACATAGGTTTCCTTCTCAAAAAAAGAATATCCACATAGGTTGAGGAGATGAATTGTTGTTCCTTGTATGGTCTTTGGGAATTACTCATCTCATGAGCTAGTTGTAGGAGTAGAATCAAACCAAGGTCCATTTTTCTTAACAGGATAAAATAAAACCTCTTCCTTACTAGCATGTCCTTGTACATGTGGTGCCATACCAAGCTTTTGGATTCATTTGTTTTTAATTTCAGCTTTCGTGTTGAGAAACAAAGCATTCTTCCCATTCAAAGTGCAAATTTTGGTCTCTATTTTACTGCAACTAAAAATGTTAATAGGAGTTTTTAATTTGTCCTGCTTTGAATAGGTGATATGTTCACTGAAGGGCAGAATGAATTGGTTGAATCAGCAGCAGAGATGCTGTATGGCTTGATCCACGTCCGATACATTTTGACCAGCAAGGGAATGGCTGCAATGGTAATGCATCTTATGTCAGTCTGTCGCCGTTTCTAGGATTCTGGTGTTATCTGCTTTGGTTGTCTCCCCGCTCCCCCCCCCCCCCCCCCCCTACACCTTTTTTTTCCTTTCCTTTGGTGGTTTTCGTTTTTTGAAACAATGATTTCCTGGTAAACGTTTTTCAGTTGGAGAAGTACAAGGACTACGACTTTGGTAGATGCCCACGAGTTTATTGCAGTGGACAGCCTTGTCTCCCAGTTGGTCAGTCTGATATTCCACGCTCAAGTACTGTAAAAATTTACTGTCCAAAATGTGAAGATATCTACTATCCACGATCAAAATACCAAGGCAGTATCCTTCACTGTTATCACTTTATGCCTTTTTCCCTAAAACACGTCCTCGTTAGCATTGCTATTAAAGGCAAAAGGCAAAAAAATAACTGGCATCTATTTGCGCTTTAAGCCAAGTAGCCAACTGCAGAGCGCATATTAAGTGCCTGCATTAAAGGTGAAAGGCACAATTGAAGGGAAAGATGTAAAACATATTTGTAGTTCAAAATTAAATAACTAAAAACCCAAACGAATCATACAGACAAAAGAATTTAGGTGAAATATTGCTTGGTCACTGTCTTCAAGATAGTGCCAAGGGTAGTGATGCACGCGTCTTGGCTCCTTAGTAGGTGTGGGCATAAAACCCGAAAACCCAAATTCCGAACCGGACCGAATTAGTTCGGTATTTCGGTATCGGTTTATTCGGTATAATTCAGTATCAATTTTTCGGTTATACGGTATTTTGGTACGGTTCTCGGTATTGAAGTTTCGATATTTCGGTGTACCAATTCCAAATTATTTGGCAGATATTTGGTTGGAGTCGTTGGACTGCTGACTGTTGTAGTTTACTAGTTTATTAGTTTAGCTGTGTCGTTGGCAGATGTAGTTTATTGGGAAGCATCTTCTTAGTTGCAAGGTCTCAAATGTTGATTGAAGAGTAATTAAGTAAAAATCTTCTTAGTTGAAGGGAAGCATCTTCTTAGTTTTGTTTGGCAGATGTTGTTGATTGAAGTGTTGAAATTTTCTTAGTTAGACGTGTAAACTTTTGTTATCTTTAAATTTTATTGAAGCCTTCTTACAGGCACACGTTAGTAAGGGCAGGGCAGCAACATGTATGAAGTTATTCAGTGAATTGTTGGTGGTGAGTCTGTTGACTGTTGAAAATGTTTTTAGCACTTTACTTTATTAACGTTTTATTCTAATGCAAAACTAATCTAGTTTGGTTGGCTACCGAAACCGTACTGAACAAAACAAGAAATACCGAACCGTATCGAACTACTTTGGTACGGTATTTGCTATGCATAATTGACTTATCGAATATCAAATCGTAGTTCTTAATACTGTACCGAAGTACCGAACGTCCATCCCTACTCCTTAGTGCCTGCACTAAAGGCTCCCCTCAAGTGACGCGAATCACACAACTTATCTCACACCTAGTTTCAGGGTTTAAGCGTGTATCTAATGATCCTTTAAACAACTCTGCTTTTCTCATGTATATGCTTTTCTTTTTTGTTAGCTCGGATTGTTTTTGATCGAAGAAGCGTCTTTTGTGATTCTGCATATTTTGAATTGCCTTGGGGCATGGGATGCATATGAACATCCAGATTAGTTCTGCTCATAGTACATTGTAGTGTTTCCTCCTTTACTGTGACTAAAGTATTCCTCATCCTTGGATCTGATTTCTTTAACTGGCCAAGATATTGACGGAGCTTACTTTGGGACAACATTTCCTCACCTCTTTTTGATGACTTATGGACACCTCAAGCCGCAAAAGCAAATGCAGAGTTATGTTCCCAGGGTATTCGGTTTTAAGCTCCACAAGACTTGACATTGAAGTCTGTGTAATTTGATGAGATTGCCTAGTTTCTGCCAGAAAATGGTTCTGACCTGGCATTTATGTACCATTGGCGATGGTAGATTTGGGTAATGTAGAGCTGTTAATGTCCACAGTTTTCATTGATGTAAAAGCAAATGTGGCCAATCTTTCAAGTAAAATATGTACCCCTAAATCTCTATTGTATCTTGTTTCTTTTTCCAGTTTTGTTGACATGTGCTTCCTCATGTATTCCGGGCAATCTGTTAATCCCTTTTCGTAGAAATGGCGTGGGATATTCACTTTTTAACATGGTATTTAGTTTTTATCTAGTTTTTTTTGCTGGGAAAAATAGTCACCGTTCTATTAAAATTAATATAAAAAGATGTTTTTACCCTTTCTTCATGAGTGTTGTGTAAATATTAAGGACATGGTGTCCTTAATATTTACACTGCAAACATGAAGTTAAGGATGCCATGTTCATAATATTTACACTGCACATATGAAGTTAAGGACATGAAGTTCTAAAGTTTAACAAAGGAAGGTGTAAATATATGACACTTTGTCCTTAATATTTACACAACATTCATGAAGATAAGGACGTCCTTATATTACACAACATTCATCAAGTTAAGGACATTATGTCCTTATATTTACACAGCACCAATGTCTAGCACATGAGTATTTTCGTCCGGGCGAGTAAAAATTTATGAAGCACTGGCTAAAGAGTAAATACATTTTAAACAGTGACTAAAGAGTAAAACATCTCTAATTAGTGGCTAATTGTACACTTTCCCTTTTTCTTGCTGCATAATGGTAGTTACGGGCCTAATTTTTCATTGTTAAAAAGGAAAAAATAGATGTCTCAGTATTTGGTAACAAAACATTACTAAAAGGCTTGTTTTCTTTCTCTTTACTGGTACACCGAATGACCGAAAGGCATTTCTCAAAGTAATTTTTCTAACTAGTAAGCCAATCCTTATGAAATTAGACCAAATACACGTTCCTGAATAGAATTAAAAGAAAAGACAATAATATTAAAACAGAAGTGGTTGGCAATCCGACTTTCGCCTAATGAAGCCTAGTGGAGGAAATAGTACATACTAGTAAAATTATTTTCCTAAAAGGCATGAAAGGCTAGACAGTTGTGGCAATTGCGTTTTCTGGTTCCCCGGGCCGGGGGTGCTTCTTGGGGCGGGGTTGTGCCATGTCGAAACAAGGGAATGAAAAGCCGCTTTGCGTTGGATGCTCTTTAACATCCCCACAGTGATGGCTATGTTGTCTTGGGGAGCGTTGAAGCTTGCTTCTTCGGAAGACTTTTCTTGGTCATCAATAGGACCTGCTTTTAATAGAACCGATCTTATTATTCTTTAAACAATCGGAATTTCGTACTTCTGTCGGATCCTCCATTTCTCCTGATCGAGCTTGTGTAGGTAGATGTTGCCTAGTAGGGCCGATCGTAATATATTGTGTGGGACGGAGTAAGGGCGCTTCTCACTTCCTACGAGTCGTTCGGCGGAAAAGACTTTCTGAATAGGATAAAAGAACTTGAGATCGTCGATCTCTTCCTTAAAGATTGGGATGAGTCAATGTCAATTTGATGGAGAGAAGAATTCCAAAAACCAGCGAAAGGTAGCATTATGGGTATTTGTATTTGTAACAAAAAGAAATATGACTTCGATTTTCACACTCCCTTCTTCCTTTTCTTTTGTTTTTCCATCTACTGCGAGTAATTTTGGATCTTGCCGGGATGTGATCCCACTTTGTGGATAAAGTCCTCCTATCAAAGACAACTTCATCCACAAGACTTGAATCTGAACCTTTGAGGATGAATAACTATATACCATCCTATCACAATTTAGTATATACTATCTTTTCCGAAGTAATAAGTAATATATAAAAAAACAAGTGAAATGCGGCAACTCTTGACCTACTCCATTGAAAAGGAAATCAAGTCATGACAAGTTGTCAAAACTTTTAAGGGAGTGTGACTTCATCTCGTTGCTATATAGTTTTCAATGTTTCTTCAAAATTTGTTTGTCTTTGTCCGTCTTTTCTTCTTTCGTTTCCTGTGTGTCAAGTATTGAAAGACGGAAGATGCTTTTCCCAATTTTGGTGCCCTATAGGCTTTGTAACCTTCCAAATGAAGGCACGATTTTCGTTTGAATATTAGCGGTGGAACTGCAACTTTTGGAATACTACTGTCCATGAAAGTCTAGATTCATTTATTCAAATTCAAAATAAACGTTCAAAATGAGGTTTAGTTTTCACATAGAAGAAAGCTCCAAGAGTTTCTTCATCCTTTTTTTAAATCATCCGGTATTTTAAACGTACTGGCTTTGATTAATTCGGCTTCACGCCGAAAAATGCTCCCTATCAAAATAATGGGAGATTGACGAAGATGTCATGCATCGTATTGGAGCGGGATGGATGAAATGGAGGCTCACATGTGGTGTTCTATGTAATAAGAATGTGCCGCTAAGATTTAAGGATAAATTTTACAGAATAGTGGTTTGACCAACTATGCTGTATGAGATGGAGTATTGACCAATCAACAACTCTCATGTGTAGAAGATGAAAGTAGTAGATATGAGGATGTTGAGATGGATGGGTGGATATACAAGGAGAGATAAGATTATGAATGAATTTATTCAGGACAAAGTGAGAGTGATGATCTCCATGGAGGACAACATTCGGGAGTCGAGGCTGAGATGGTTCAGGCACATTAGGAGGAGAAACATTGATGCTCCTGTTAGGAGGTGTGGGAGTTGGGCATGGCGAGTTTGAGAAGAGGTCGAGATAGGCGAAAGAAGTACTGGTGAGAGGTGATTAGACAGGACATGGTGCTGCTTCAGCTCACTGAGGACATGATCCTTGATAGGAGAGTGTGGAGGTCGAGGATTAGGGTAGAAGGTTAGCAGGTAGTTGAAACTTTCTCCATTTCTTACTAGTAGTATTAGTAGCACTCATGTTCCTTCATATTCTTAGATCTATGTTACGTCATGTTGTTTAATTCGCTTCAATTATTGTACTTCCCTGTTGTTACTATTTGGTACTACTTATTCTTTTCTCCCTCTTTTTCTCTCTCTTTCGCTTCCTCCTCCTCCTCCTCCTCCTCCTCCTCCTCCTCCTCCTCCTCCTCCTCCTTCTTCTTCTTCTTCTTCTTCTCACCTTTTCTGAGCCGAGGGTCTATTGCAATATCCTCTCTACCTTTACTAGGTAGGGGTACCATGCATTCACACTACCTTCCCAGACTTGCCCGCGAAAATATACTGAATTTATTGTTGTTGTAAAGAATGAAAATTACGTTGCCTATTTCACTTTTTATGTCATTAATTATAGTTAGACAGATGCGTGATCAGGGTGGAGAAGTTACTAATGTAGGCGCCTTAATCCATTCCTAGCTATTAGAAAAATCAATACTTAATCAGATTTATCCCGAGCCCATAAAGAGAAGAAAAACTATTAACATTTGAAAAAGTAAAATAGATAATCCAACTTTTCGTCCACATGAAAAATCTTTTTGAAAAAGTCGTTGTATTTAAGATTTATGTTTTTATTTATCTCCTGGAGCATATTTCAAGAAATTGTAGTGCCTATGAGGCTCCTGTTAGATATATATATTTCCACAGATGTTTATAATGTCTCGAGCTATATCATCAGTAATTGCATTAAAGTTTGGATGATGGTCATATCTTGCCCAAGGTATTATAGTCAAACTTAAGCAAATCTATTTTCACAATTGTTTTTTCTCTATCTATTCTAACGTGCTCAAGAGCTTAATTTTCTCAAACTCATAAGTTCGTCAAGCTACTCTGAACTTCTTACTATCTTGATTCTTATTTCAGTCAATTGAACTACTCACTTTGCTCCTGACCTACTTTTTAGCTTGTTGAGAGATCTACTTGCTCTTCTATATTCTACGATCACTCTTCAATCTGTCGAACTTTCGGGTCTCTACTCCATGTCCACTCTTCAATACGCTATGCATGTTTCTTGCTCTCGGTGGAATTCGAGATGGATAATGAGCAATTGAGGAATGACCGTGTAGTAATTGAGAGCAAAAATTTCAATAATAACACTGTTTCAATATTCTTTGTAAGTAGATACACGAATTAGCTTGAGTCGTGCTGGACACTGTCCTAAGAAACTATTTCAGCAGTGTGAAATGTTCCTCCAGGATTGAACAAGCTTACCTCTATTTTATTTAGAGGATACAGGAATCAGCAAAATATTTACATTACAATAATCCAACAAGATTGAAAAGAGAATAAGCACAAAGAAATTTATAAGTAAAATTGGAAATGAGAGAAGCTAGGCGAGAAAGAGAAGAAGGCTAAGTAGAAAAAGCTTCTGATGATGGAGAATTGTGTAACCAATGGTGGCTATTTATATTGTAATTGCATGGAACTTGTTGTGCATGACAAAAAAGTGGCTGATGGAATTTGCCACTTTTTACACTTCTTTTGCCACTTAACATAGCCTTCTAGAACGGCTAAGACACTTGTCCAAAAACCTTTAAAATATTGTCACAGTCCCCCACTATTTTAAAGACCTAAAACTAAATTTGCTGGATTTGTATGGTCCAAATGTAATATATTTGATGTCTTTTGGACTATGAACTAAACTTAGACCGATAAAATTTAACTCACAGAATTACTGGTGAAATATAATATTTCTATGAACCAATAATCTTATTGTAAGTCAGAGATTTTATCGATCACATTTCGACTCTCACAATTTTGCTGTTCGACACGGTTTTGCGCCACTTAGGCCATGCACGTGCCTAGTTGTTCATGAGAGCTCTAGAGACTAGGCCAAAATCTCATAGGAGCGTCCCACTCCACTCTCATATAGGTGAATTCATCAAGTGTATACTACTTTTAAATACACCATCCATAAGGAATATGAATTACACTAAGAGTTATAACTCGTCCTCTGAATTAGTAGCAGTCAAACACTCTCTTTTAGTGCTTCAGTGCCAATATCAACTTGTTATTACCCATATGAACCTACTTAATGGGATCTCCAATCACATAGGTTGGATTACCATCTCTATTGACAACATGTCGGCCTTAACCCCATCTCTTTTGAGGTTTGAAGAATTAATTTTCTTCCCACATGTTTAGTCAGGGGATCGGCCAAATTTATCTCTGACTTCACATAGTCAATAGAAATTATTCCATCTCTCAATAGCTGTTTTATGACATCATATCTCAATTTCATGTCTCTATTTTTACAATTATAAGATTTATTCTTTGCTATAACTATTGCCGCTTGGCAATCACAGTGTACAGACACAAGAGGCAATACGTCTTTTATTACAGGGATATTGGCTAAGAAGTTTCTTAGCCACTCAGCCTCAGAACCAGCTAACTCCAGAGCTACAAACTCTTATTCCATAGTCGATCTAGCTATGATTGTCCGTTTAGCTGATTTTCACGATATTGCATCACCACCAAGGGTGAATATACAGCCACTAGTGGATTTTGTCTCATATGAATCAGATATCCAGTTTGCATCACTATATCCTTCTAAAATAGAAGGAAATCCACTATATAGGATACCATAATTCATGGTTCTTCTCAAATATTTCATTAGTCTAGCTAATGCAGACCAATGCTCTCTGTTGGGATTATGAGTATATCTACTAAGTCTACACACAACATAGGTTATATCAGGGTTTGTAAAATTCATTAAATGAATCAGGCTCCCAATAATCTGTGCATATTTAGACCGAGCAACTGGGTCACCATTATTCCTTTTCAACTGAGAGTTAGCATCAAAAGGTGTGCTCACAGATGTGGCATTAAAATATTCAAATTTCTTAAGAAGCCTCTCAACATAATGTTCTTGTGAAAACATTATTCTATTTTCACTCCTTATAAATTTAGCTCCCAATATTTTATTTACTCCACCTAGATCTTTCGTATCAAAATCAACCGACAAAAATAATTTAGTACTTTGCATAATATTTAAACTTGTACCAAATATAAGCATATCATCAACATACAGACATATTATCACAGAATCATTGTCTACCACTTTAGTATAAACACATTTATCCACCTCAACTGAAGAAAAATAGTCTCTCAGTAAGAGTTGTTCAAAATTCTCATACCACTGCTTAGGAGCTTGTTTAAGGCCATAAAGAGATTTAATTAATTTACAAACTTTATTTTCTTGTGCCGGAATGACACAGCCTTCAGGTTGAACCATATAAATTTCTTCTTCTAAATCACCATTTAGAAAAGCAGTTTTGACATTCATTTGGTGGATAAAAAGCTTATGGATTGAAGCTCAGGCAATTAAAACTCGAATAGAAGAAATTTCAATCACTGGTGCAAATGTATCAAAATAATCTATATTTTATTTTTGAGAAAATCTTTTTGCTACTAACCGAACTTTATATTTATCTAAAGATCCATTATGAATTTCCTTTTGAAAATTCATTTACAACCAATGGGTTTTGCACCGGGGGTAAATCAGTTAAAATACATGTATTATTTTTCAAAATAGAATCGATTCAACCTTTATTGCCTCTTTCCAGTATTCAAAATAATTTGATGGTTCATTATTGACAAGAAAAGTTTGAAAATCATTTCCATAAGAAAAATATTCTTTCCTAAGCCTTTTACTCCTTCTCAGTTCCTCATTAGAGGTAATTTCACTATTTTTTTCAATAGGTGTATGAGAAATTTTATCAGACAATGGATAAATATATTCAAAGAACTTAACATTCTTTGTCTCAATTATTGTGTTGTAATCAAGCACATCACTTTTTAAACCAAGAAATCTATGTGCAACACTATGTTCACCATATCCAATAAGCATGCAATCAACAATTTTAGATCCTATTTTTCTCTTTTTAGGTTCAGGCAAAAGAACTTTAGCAAGGCACCCCCACACTCTTAAATATTTCAAGTTAGGTTTATAAACCTTCCACAATTCATAAGGAGTTTTGCCAGTTGTTCTATGTAGTATTCTATTTTGTAAGTGACAAACAGATAAAATAGCTTCACCCACAAATTATCAGGAGCATTAGAACTAACTAACATAGAGTTCATCATCTCTTTCAATGTTCTATTTTTCCTTTCAGCTTTTCCATTTGACTCAGGTGAATAAGGCGGAGTTACTTCATGAATAATTTCATTCTTTTCACAAAAATCATTTAAAGAAAAATATTTTTCACCTCTATCATATCTAATTCTCTTCATTTTTCTACTAAGTTGATTTTCAACCTCAGTTTTATAAGAAATAAAAGCATTAAAGGCATCATCTTTATTTCTAAGAAAATAAAACTTAGTATATCTGGAAAAATCATCAATAAAAGTCGCATAATACCTTTTACCACCTCTAGTCATGGTTTGTTTTAAATCGTCTAAGTCAGTGTGAATCAAGTATAATAATTCAGTTTCTGTATTTACAGAAAAACAAGTCTTTCTGGTATTTTTAACTTCAACACATATTTCACACTGGTCTATATTGTTTGAGTCTAAACCAGATATTAAGCTTAGTGACTACATTTTCTTTAAATACGCAACATTAACATGTCCTAGTCTAGCATGCCATAAGGAAATAGACTCAACCATATAAGCAGAAGAAGATGCATTTTCATTGCTAACATAAAAAATATTAAGTACAAAGAGTCCTTGGTTACAATAGCTCTTTCCCACAAACATATTATTTTTGGTCATTATGATCTTATCAGATTCAAATGACACTTTCACTCCGACTCTTCCCAACAAGGATACAGAGATCAAGTTTGCTCTCATAGTAGGAAGAATCAGTGCATCTACAAGGGCTAAATTTTTTCCGAAGTGAGTTTCAGGAGAAATTTACCCTTACCCAAGACTTCGGTAGTACTTGAGTCTCCAAGGTAGACCTCTTCCCTATCATCCTCTACAGGAGCATAAGAGGAAAATGCTTCTCGATTTGTAAAAATGTGCCGAGTAGCCTCAGAGTCTACCACCCATTCTTATGCGTGTGCTACAATGTTTACTTAAGAAATGACAACTGCAATAATATCACATCCTTCGGCTAAGTTAGCCTTAGAAGTGTTAGTTTTTCCTTTGTCATTTCCTACTCTGTACCTGCACCTGTGAGGCATGATGGCCTGGTTTTCCACGAACAAAACAAGAGCCTTTTTTTCTTTTAAGGTTAGGATTCTTAGGCTTGTAACCTTGAGACTTATTCTCGTACCTTTTCCAGTTGTTGTTGCTGCTTTGCATTAAATTTTCTTTAAGAGCTGTCATCCTAGTTTTGGCAGATTCTTTTCTGTTGGAATCATCAATTAGGATGTGGGTCACAATTTCCTCAATGGTGAAATTTTTCTATTTTTGCTTTAAGTTATTTTTGTAGTCACTCCATGAGTTAGGCAACTTTTCAATCAGTACTCCAGCAGTAAACTTTTCTGGTAATGACATCTCCTCGGCCTTCAAGTCTTCTAGAAATTTTTGATATTCGTTGATTTGCATGTTCATCTCTTTATCATATCTCATCTGCCACTGATGGAATTTTCCTATTATAAATTTTTGTTTTGTAGCATCTTTAACAGTGAATTTTTTAATTAAGGCTTCCCAGATAGATTTTGCTTCCTTATAACTGTAATACACGTCAAACAGTTCATTAGAAATAGTTTGCAATATGGTATGACATCATACCTTGTTGGCATGTTGCCATGATTCCACTATTTTATTATCAGCATGTGCACTAGGTTGTGGATGTAGCAGTGCATGTGCAATACCATGTACATCAAGCAGTGAGAAAATACATTCTTGCCAACGCTTGAAATTTTCATTGGCGAAAATTTTAATATTTGACACATCTGGAAATGGCCTGGCATATGGCAGTGCAATTGGGGCTAGAACAACGGAGGTAGTGCCAATATTGGTAGTATCAGTAGTATTTTTAGCATCAATGTTGTTTGCCATAGTTTCTTAGATTGTGGTAATTGAGAGAAAAAATTTAATAACACTGTTTCAATATTCTTTGTAAGTAGATACACAAATTAGCTTGAGTCGTGCTGGGCACTGTCCTAAGAAACTATTTCAGCAGTATGAAATGTTACTCCAAGATTAAATAAGCTTACCTCTATTTTATTTAGAGGATACAAGAATCAACAAAATATTTGTATTACAATAATCCAACAAGATTGAAAGAGAATAAGGACAACGAAACTTTAAGTAAAATTGGAAATGAGAGAAGCTAGGTGAGAAAGAGAAGAAGGCTAAGTAAAAAGAACTTCTGATGATGGATAATTGTGTAACCAATGGTGTCTATTTATAGTTGTAATTGCATGAAACTTTGTTGTGCATGGCAAGAAAGTGGATGATGGAATTTGCCACTTTTTACACTTCTTTTTTCACTTAACATAGCCTTCTAGAATGTCTAAGACAGTTTTCCAAAAGCCTTTAAAATATTGCCACAGAATAATCAGTATTGAGGTGTATCTTGTTGGAATTTACAAGTACAAGAAATCCTAATTTCATGATTGTTGAGTTCTCGAGTTGTCTTCCTTCAATTTCTAGGTTCTTCAAAATTGCACAAAACCTAAGTCGATTGCAACAACTTTATTGAGGTTCTCTGATCTACTGAACAATTGAGTGAAGATGACAATTATCAGTGATGAAGGAACGTCTGCGACTTAAAAAAACAACTGAGCAATTCACTGACATTTACTTGAGAAATACGTTGTTTCTGTATTCATCGGGTACTCCTATTTTTATACCCATCCCTCAATAATTGATTGGAATAGAAAATTACACTGCTCGGTGCAATTCCATGAAGATTGCATTATTAGCTAAGAAAAAATTAGGTTTTATTGATGGAAGTTGTCAGAGGGAACACTACAGTGGGGATTTAGCCCATGAGTGATATACTGTATTGCATTTGTTTTCTCATGGATTACCACCTATGTATCGGGAGAATTGGAAAATAGTTTAATGTATTCGTCTAACACTCATAAGATCTGGATGGATTTAAAGAAATATTTTGATAAAAGGAACGGACACAATATATCGGCAACATCGTGAGATTTACAAAATGGTGCAAGGAACCTCTTCAATATTTAAATATTTTTTCAGATCGCGTAATGTTTGGGATGAATACGTTTCCTTAGTTCCACTTTATGGAAGTGATAAGACCTATGCAAATCACATAGAACAACAAAAGCTTATGCAATTCTTAATGGGGCCTGAATGAAACTTATGCTCAATCTCGTAGTCAGATTCTGATGACAGTTCCTAGGCCATCTCCAAATAAGTCTTATAACATGATTATAAAAGATGAGAGTTGGCGCGTGCAATCAAACTATTACACAATGGTTTCAGCACTTGCAACAGTTAGACCTGAATGATCCTGCAATTTTGTCCTCTACTCAACACAATAAATACGAAAGAATAATGGTTTATACTGTGATTACTGCAATATGAAGGGGCACAAAAGAGAGACCTGCTATAAACTAGTTGGTTATCCTACCAATCTTAAGAATAACAAAAGAAAAAATTTTGATCGACCACAACAATTTGAAAACAATCACAGAGGGTCTTTGGTGAACAATGCCAATTATGTGAAGTCTTCATAGGCAATGGGGTCAAATGACCTTGCTCACAAAATACCAATGCTAGTCTTCACAACTCGACAATATTATTCAGCAAGCTCAACTCTCAATCTGGCACCAGAGATTTGGTCATGCACTAGTTGCTGTTATTTAGAAAATTCCTATGTTGAAGGTCATTTTTCTAATAAGGAGTCTTAGTCTTGCATAATTTGCCCCTTGGAAAGAAAAACCAGATTCCTTTTCCCCCATAGTACTTCAAAGTATGTATCCCCTTTTGAACTTGTACATATGGACATCTGGGGTCTATATTAACAGAGCACTTGCAATAGTTTTAGATATTTCCTCACAGTTGTTGATGACTATTCTAGAATGACCTGGGTCTATCTGATGAGATTGAAAAGTGATGTTATTGTCTTGATCAAGCATTTTTTCCGCTTTGGTTAAAAAATCATTTTTCTATTTCCATTGAAGTCAGTAAGTCTGATAATGGTTTGGAGTTTTTTTTAGCTCTCACTACACCAATTTATTCAATTCTCTTGGTGTGGTTCATCAAAGTTTATACGCACACACTCCACAACAAAATGGAGTGGCAGAAAGGAAACATAGGCACTTGCTTGAAATGGAAAGGGCCCTTAGATTTCAGGCTTATGCTTTCTTGAAATTTTGGGGAGAGTGTATTTTTACTGCTGCTTTTCTTATTAATAGACTTCCTTCTTCATTGCTTTATGGGCAGTCTCCCTATGAAGTATTTCACGGCACTCAGCCTTCACTTGATTGTTTAAAGATATTTGGTTGTTCGTGTTACGCCACCAAACCTGATTTTTGTGACAAATTTTCTTCTAAATCCATCCCTGCTTTCTTTATGGTTACTAGATAAACTCAAAAATGTTACAAGTTATATAATATTGCCACATGGACCTTTTTTATCAATAGATATGTAACTCTTAGGGAGTTAGTTTTTCCCTTCAAGTATCCTAAGTCTACTTTTATTGAACCACTCAACTAATTTTTCCAGCCTCATTCTTGATCACTTTCAATTCACACCCCAATTAAGGAAATATGAAATGGTCGTTACAATAATAAATCCAACGCGAGTCAGGGTCGAATCCATAAGGAGTTTAGATTGGGTATTAAGGTAAATACTCAAGAAAAAACTCGAAATAACTATATTTGACTTCCAAACAAAAGTGTGTATCAATTTTGCTAAATTAAACTACTAAGAATTTTGACTAGCTAGGTTTTGAGGTTTTGTCAAATAGTGAAAAACCTAGGGTTGTAACCTTAACCTAGGTGTAAACCTAATGGGTAGAGTAAATATATGCTTGCTTGATAAATCGGGATTTGTTAAGACTCTCAATATACAAGTATTCTCTCAATACCTCTCGGTTAAAGAGTGATTATGCCCAAACTGGCTCTCTCAAGTCCAAATGGGTAGAAATGGAAGAAATTGAATATAAGTCCAGGTTTTATTATCCGTATCTCTAGTTCAAATCCTTTAATTAAACTAATAAATACGTCAACTAATTCAATTTCTTGTTAGCCAAGTTTTCCTAGATTAAATTCCTCTTTCTCGGGTAAGAACAAAGTCAAATAGGAATGAATAAATGTTTGCAATAATTAATTCTAACTTTAAAGCATAAACAAGACTAAATAACAATAAACCGATCAATATAATGATTTAATATTAAATACCCATAAGTTTTATCTAGCTACTCACGACAATGAACATAAAAAGATGAAAATAAGAAAAAATTAAAGTCATAAAGCTAAAATAAAATGGAAAAGTAATTGATCCTATCTAATTGTAGCTCAAAATTTTCCTAAATAGTTAAGAATAACTATCAGTGGCTACAATATGAAAAAGATACCCTAAAAAGGTGCTACACGACTATTTATAATGCTCCGAAATTTCTGATAAAAATACCATTCAGATGGTTATGCGGCCGCACTTTAACTTCTGCAGTCTGCACTTTGCTGGGTTAATTTTGCGGGTGCTTTCAGTTGGAGGAGTTCTGCAGCCACATTTCAGCTTCGACGACCGCACATGAATTGATGTGGCTCGCCGATTGCACCTTCTCTGATTATTCAGGCTTTGTCAGTGCGAACCTGTTTTGCGGAACAAGTGCGACGGACCGCACTTCTGCCAAAAATTCCTGAAGCGCTAGCTCATGCTTTGCAGCCATATTTCATCTTCCGCGGACTGCACTTGCTTTTTTGGCCGCAGGCGGAATTCTGTGGGCCGCATTTTTCTTAGCATTTCTTCTGTTTGTTGAACTTTGCTGGATCATCTCATTTTTGAGTTATTTTTGTTTATTAAACTCACATTCTCCAGCACACCTTCAATTCAACCATTTTTATTAGATTCAGAGACAAAAATTATTACTTTTGGACTACAAAATATAGTAAGAAGGTTCTAATAAGTGGTTAAAAATCACACTTATAAACTCCCCCATACTTAGGTTTTTGCTTGTCCTCAAGCAACTAGATTAGATCCCTCGTTCCCTCATTGTGTGATCATTTGAAGGATTCACCTATAAGTTATTTATACTCAGTTGGAACCAACAATTACCCACAATACTCGTGCATTCTAAACAAGGTGTCATATTTTTCAAAAAGGTGCAACTGGCTCATCTCATCTAATTCTAGTGTGACATTTGAGCCTCAAGAGTTGAATTTATTCATCAAGGATTCTTGTTCTTTAATGTAAACCATAGTGGATTCTAAACTCTTTCTTCTACCTTCTATTTGTAATTCTCACTTCAGGCTTCAACACTCATCTTCTAGTGGAACAAAGGTTTCACTCCTCTTACAAATGAATGTCACAAGTTAAGTTTCAAGTACCATATGGTTTCTCCTCATGTAAATCTCCACTAATATAAGAATATTCAGTTTGAAATCAAATAGGACTTCTTTCAGGTTGTAATGAAGGCTTTTGGTTTAGGGTAGAATACTCCATGGGATACAAATGGTTACACCCTTCCTTAAGCACATCGCATCTCATTGCTTGGCTCACATTTGTCTAATCCTTAGAGGTATTTCTTCTTCTTGGATGATAGAGAGACTTACCATCACTCTTTATAGACAATTTTATTCTTTTTCTCCTTTGATTTTTGTACTAGAGGTACTTGACTCACTCAATTTCATCAATCTACCTTTTGTCCCTAGTTCAGCTTCTTTTTGTTCACATTACTTTCTTCCATACCTTCTCTTTCATGGAGATCATTTATTTTCTCTCTTTTTAATGCCTTGGTGACTCTTTTAGATTTCTCAACTGTCTCCCCAAACTTAGACTTTGAGCCACTTACTACATATGAGTTCTTAGAAGGGTTCGGGTGCCAGGAGGATATCATGTTCAAAACGGTGAAAGGTCTGTAGCATAGTTATTGATAAGTATGAATTTTAACCACTTATTAATACCTTCATGCTTTAGTTTTAGTCCTAATCGTATTGATTCTTGTTCCCAAAATTAATGAAATTGTGCAAATTGTAGGCATGTTGGAGAACTGGATCTTAATGAAGAATTCTAACTCAAAAAGGAGTGTTCCAGCTCAAAAAGGCAAGAATGAGTGCAACAGACCAAAGTGCGGTCCGCAGAAGGAATTCTACTCCCACAGAAAAATTTACGGTCCGCATACATCTGCGGTCGCAAAACTGGCACCTAAAGCTCAAAAGATTTTCTAGAGAAGTGCAGATCGCATACTAAATGTGCGGCCGCAAAATATGGTCTCACTGAAAAGAATTCAAAAAGTTCAGTGAATGTGCAAAATGACCAAGTGTGAAGCCTTGCCAAAAGTGCAGCTGCATATGGAAATATGCGGCTGTAGAAGCTGAAGTGCAGCCGCAGATAGAATTGTGCGGCCACATAATCTCTCCACTTGCAGAAGCCAAGCAAAGTGTAGACCGCATATGGAATTGTGTGGCTGCAAAACCTCCCGAAGGGCATTTTGTCAGTGAATTGTAGGCCGCTGTAAATAGACGGAAAACACTTTAGGGAATGTTTTGTAATATTTTGAGCTGTAGATGTTAAATTTTACTGTTTTGGGTAATTAGTGACTATTTTTGGTGAAGAATTATTATTTTCATCAATTTAATCTTAGTTATGGCTTTAATTAGTTTTTCTTCTTTATTTTCTTCACTTTCTAGTATGAGTAGCTAGATTTTCTCTAGTATTGTAACCCAACCCTAGTGTGTAAACTTTATGGGTCATTAATTTAATGCTTGTTTATGATTGGGTGTTTATTATTTAGCCTTTTTCATATATTATTTTTTGAATTAATGGTTGCAAACATTGGTTCATGCATATTTGACTTGGTTCTTGTCTGAGAAAGAGGGACTTAGTCTAGGAAAATATGGCTAACAAGAAATTAGGCTAGTTGAGATGTTGGCTAGTCTAATTAGGGGTTGAACTAGAGATAGGGAAAACCCGACGTGAACTCATATCAACTATTTTTATTGTTTCCCAATTGGGCGTGATAAAGTCAATTCGGCAAAATCACTCTATAACCGAGAGGTTTTGAGTGGCTAATTTAGAGCCCCAGTCACTAAAATAAGTATTAACGTGATTTACCTATTAGGTTAGCACCTAGACGAAGGTTACATCCCTAGGATTTTACTCATTTGATAAAAAGAACAAAAACAATTTCCCATTTTCTAGATTCTTCTAATTATTTTACAATTGATAGTGTTAATCTTAAAAATAGAAAACAAAATCCCTTGGTTGGAAGAGCAGTTGAGCTATTTCACTTACTCTCATCAAGTGTACACCATAAAAACCCTATTAAACTCCATGTGGAAATCGACCCTGACTCTTATTGGGTACTATACTTGCAACGACCGTTTCCACTCACTATTGAGTGCGGATTGGACGTGGATAATTTTTTGGCACCGTTTCCGGGGAGTTTTAACGGTTTTAGCTATATATTTGAGCGTGTTCTTGAAATATCTTCTTTCCCTTCCGTGTTACTAACTTGATGAAGAAATCGTAGGTACAAAATGGAAAAAAATGATCTCGAAAATATGCCATTAGTGGACTTGGACGATGAGGAGGAACAACTCGATGAGGTACCTCAAGGACCAAAAATGAATTGTCGAGGCCGGGGTCAACAAGATAACCTGTCCGTACTACCCTCACCTCCACCACCACAACCACAAGTGGCACAACACCGGATATTTCCCAACGAAAGGTTATTCTAGTACAATGCCCCCCCCCTCCC